>CAUYPK010037702.1:0-23250 GCA_963574355.1 Loris lydekkerianus | reverse complement strand
TTCCAGGGGTTGTGAGGAAGGAGGGATGAATAGGTGGAGCACAGAAGATTTATAGGCAATGAAATTATTCTGCATGATACTATAATAGTGGATACATGTCATTATACACAGAATGTAGAACATCAAGAGTGAAACCTAATGTGAACTATGGACTCTGGGTGATAATGATGTGTCAATGTGGGTTCATCAGTTGTAACAAATGTATGGCTCTGGTGGCAGATGTTGCTGGTGGGAGGCTGTGCATGTGTGGGGGCAGGAGGCATATAAGAACTCTCCATACTTTCTGCTCAAATTTTCTGTGAACTTAAAACTGCTCTAAAAAATAAAGTCTATTTTTTAAAAATTAAAAAAAAAAAAAAAAAAAAAAAAAGAATCTTACATTCTAAAGAAAATAAAAAAATAAGAAAAGCTGCTACACATACAATAAAACATAGTGTATTGTCTATAAGGCTTCATTTTAAGCAAATTAATAAACTTTTAGGTGACCATAAATTGACAGCGATTAATATCAACAAAGTGATAATTGATATAATTTCAAAAGTTGAGATACTACTTCACAGTTAAAAGTCTGATGAATTAGAACCCAAATACTCATGGTCACCTTTTTCTAATAGTGACTTTGATTGGAACCAAGGTGAACATTTAAGGGAAACTAATTCTCCTTGTGTAAATAGTTCACATTTTATAATCCATGTTAGATGAGGCAAAGGAGGACAATATGAAAAGAAATGAGTTATATTTCAAAAATGGTTTGTGGTTTATTCAAGTCAAAAGCAAGATAGAAAGTTAACATAGAGGTTCCTTCCAGCACTGCTCCTGTAAGTATAGACTAGGAAATGAAGCAGTCTCTCAAAGGGTGCAATTTATACATTAGCTTGAAGAACTAAAGAAACGTCTGCAAGTGGCCTAGGAAGGGGGTGCAATAGATGCAATTCATTGACATTACGGTGCACTGTCAACAGAGGACTGCACCTCCTCAGGACTCCAACTGGACTACTGTAAAATGAAGGGTGCTATTCAGTGGATGGGAAATGCATGTGCAAATGAGCCTCTTTATTAAACTGCAACCTTCCTCCATAAAACTCCACTGGAGAATGGTACCTATCACAGCAAAACAGAGAACATAGTTAGGATTAACCCAGGGTGCCACAATCCCCAGGAGAAACCTGTTTTTCCTCAGCAGAGTGATAGCAAGTATTGTGTGCACTCTCTTGTTTAGCAAAAATAAATAAATAAATAAGAAATAAAAGACATATATTAGAATGTTTCTCGAAGGCACGTTGGATACTGAAACTTTAACATTCAGAAAAATTAGTTTTTGACTTAAAAATAAGCTAAGATATCAAGAGAAAAGACACTAAAATATAGATGATGATGACAGCTATCAATTCTGCTTCATCAGGTCCTAGGCGAGGCCAGTACAAATACTCGCTTACTTATGTATCATACTTTTTAAAAATATTTGACTAGTATTAGAATTGCTTGCCTTTAGAAAGAACTGCAGGCCAGGCATGATGGCTCACGCCTATAATCCGAGCACTCTGGGAGACTGAGACAGCTGGATCGCCAGAGCTCAGGAGCTCGGGACATCAGTCTGAGCAAGAGTGAGACCCCATCTCTACTAAAAATAGAAAAACTAGCTGGGCATTACGGTAGGCACCTGTAGTCCCAGCTACTGTGGAGGCTGAAGCAAGGTGATTGCTTAAGCCCAAGAGTTTGAAGTTGTTGTGAGCTACGACACCATGACACTCTACCCAGGACAAAAGATTAAGATTCTGTCTAAAAATAAGTAGAAGAAAAAAAAAAAAAAGAAGAAGAGTTGCTTTGAGTGATTATTGAGACTGTTCTTTCTCATTCAATTTCAGAAATTTATAGAAGATTCAAATAAAGCCATTTAAGAGAGATTTTTGGTAATATCACAGATAGCTAAAATTACTGGATTTTTTTTTCTTTTCTTTTTCTTTTTATTTTTCTTCTTTTTTTTTTTTTTTTTTTTTTGAGACAGAGTCTCACTTTGTCACCCTTGGTAGATAGAGCGCCCTGGCATGATGGGTCACAGCAACCTCAAACTCCTGGGCTTAAGTGATTCTCTTGCCTCAGCCTTCCACGTAGTTGGGACTACAAGCACCCATCACAATGCCCTGCTATTTTTAGAGAAGAGGTCTCACTCAGGCCAATCTCAAACCTGTGAGCTCAGGCAATCCACCCTCTTTGGCCTCCCAAGTGCTGGAATTATAGGTGTGAGCCACTGCACCCGGCCAATTTAGTGGATCTTTAAATTACAATATCATATATATTGTTTTTGTTATATAACACACAAATACTCTTTTGTTATATATAATATGTGAATCACGTATGAAATATTACATACAAAGAAACACACATTTATTTATTCAATATTTTTAAATAATTTTATCAACTGAAAAGAAAATAAGAAATACATAGAAGCCAAAAAATATCTTAAGTAATGTCCTGGTCTTCAACTTTGAAAACATGTGCAAAACAAGGTAAGTATGAGTTTGAAATTGTAAGGACTCGGTAGGTCTTGTAAGCAAATCTTAGAGTCTAACCAAGGAGGGGGTATCTAATAAGACACTCATGTATAAATCTAGGAATTCAGTAGCCTACACTTCACGGTTAGGATAAATGAGAAACAAAATTTTAGATAAATAGATCTCACTCAGTGGTTATTAAGGAAAATTTCTTTTTCAAATGTTATGTACTAGGACAGAAAAAGATTCTCATCGCAGAATGTGTAGCTCTAAGCTGGCCCTCCTCTAAATCTAAAGCCTAAATTTATGATACCCAAATGATCTAAAAATTCTTAAGCTGAGAATTTATTTTAATGTGGTTTTGGCTGTGTAATGTCTTTAGGCACCATTCCGAAACACAGCCAGACCAAATCAAACCAAATCAAAAGAAAATAAGACTTCTCCCTGGAAGACTTCATTGTCAAACCAGGCCTGAAAAAATTCCCACTGATAAAGTTTAAAAAAAATTAGTTTGTAGTCAAAACACATACAAAAACACACCATACATACACAGAAACACACATAACATAAGAAAACACAGGCACTATGAGCTTTAAAAGTAGAATTAGACTGAAAATGTCTCCCTTTAAAAAAAAATTATTAGGTTATTCAGTATGAAATGTCCAAATTCCTTTACTACTAAGTTTGACAATTTCAATCTCTGACATTTCACTTTGACACTTCTTGTTTATTTTCGCTGTGAAGGTACATCCTCATTCTTTCAAATGCTTTTTTAGCTCACTATTATCTTTTACCTTTTTTTTAGAGCAATTTTTGTGTAATCATGGATAAAGTTAAAAATCCATGTTCATTTTGAATATGATTTCCAACTTGGAACCAGTGCAGTCCAGACAGCTCAAAATAATCAACAAAGTGTTTGGGAAGGATGTGGCTGATGAATGCATAGTACATCAAAGGTTTGATAAGTTCCATTCTGGTGATTTAAATCTATTTTTTAAAATTCAGTCTCCATACAGACTGTCACAAATTGCCAATGCTGACTATATTTCAAGTTGTCATGGTGGGGTATTGGGAAAAGTTTTTAATTAGCAATAATTGCGCCTCAGATAAACCTCATTGGCTGTGATACTGCCACTGTGCAAAGCTGACGGTGATTTAAATCTTGAAAATGATCCACATGGATGGCTTGAGACCACCAAAGTAGATAACAATGAGCTGAAAGCTATAGTGGAAGTGGCTCTATCTCAACCTACACACGAATTAGCAGCCACAGTATGTTAACAATATTAGAACAAAAACCATACCAACCACAAACTATAAAATAAATGTGCATAATATGTTTAAAGAAATGAAGGGGTGGGGAACCTACAGCCTCAGGGTCACATGTGGCCTTTTGACTGAATCCAAATTTTACGAAACAAATCCTTTTATTAAAACAGATGTGGCAAAGAACAATGAAGCTTTTCCTGACTTCATTGGTGCTTAATAAAAGAAAAATCAGAAGACTGCATGTTCCCAGCTCTTAAAAGACAGAATTACTAGAAAGAAAAGAAAGCTGCAAAAAGCATCCAGAATGCAGCAATAGAGAAATAAGGAGGGGAAAACATATGATGGGGAAAAAAATGTAAATACATGGAAGAGTAAGAGGATCTAACCAATTCTCTTAGTGCCACAAGGAATGAATGGAGAGAAACAGTGAAGGAAAGGCAATACTGAGGAAACAAGTCTGATTATTTTCTAGAACTTGTAAAAGACACCCATTCACATGTTCCAGAATATTAAGGTAAGATAAATGAAAAATAAAATCCAAGTTTACACACATCATAGTGAAACTGCCGAATATCAAAGAAAAAGTCAAAGTCTTAAATGCATCCACAAAGAACGATTAGTTTCAAAAGAAAAACTACAAAAATTGGTAACGTCTTAACAGCTAAAAGAAAAGGCAGAAATCCAAGAGAACACATTAAAGGTTCAATTTCTTCAGGTAAAAACAATGATATCGCACAGAAATTATGAAATGTAAAAGGAATTATTAGCATATAAATGTTTATAATGTGCATATAGATTATAATCTAAATAAATGGTAGATTTATAAAATATAGTGATGAAAAATGTGTGGAGTTAAGCAACTAAAAATACATTACAGAATAAAATATAATGTAAGAGGACAATGGGCTAAGTGAAAGTGTTTAAAGTTTTTAAATGGCAAAATGAATTTATACTTTGGTAAGAAAGTATGTTAAAACTTCTAAAGTAAACAATAATGAATAGACATTATTGTATAACTTACCTGATAGAGAAAATGAGAAAAAAATATTGAATCAATATAAAAGCAAACAGAAATGAGAGAAAAAATACAAAGCAAATTCAGGATAAAATTAAGGTTCAAAATTAAAAAGTAGAAATAAATCTCAGTATATGATCATTCAAAATAATTGCAAATGATCTAGTGCCTCAGTTAAAATGCAAAGACTGTCAGACTTTTTTTTTAACCCAGACACAGTGTTCTGTGTCTAATGAGTATTATTTTGAGTACTCAGAGTAAAAGTAACTCAGAATACTCAAAGATGAAAAGAAAACTTGTATTTCTCTATTCACATCAGGGAAAAACAAAACAAAATATCAGGTAAAAACCTTCATCAGAATTCAAAAGGTATTTACAATTCACATATTGATAAATACTGACATTACCCAAGAGCAATGATTCTGTAACATACATTTCATGTAACTAAGATTAACTGAACCACAGAAAATGATAAACACATTCACCTTCTTACTGTAAGATTTGATGTCTAAAAAAATTGCTAAGTGTAGCCCACAGGAGAGAAAAACAAAATTAAATGCAAGTGGGGTGGGGGAGAGGGGCGGGAAGGAGGAGGAGGATGGGTAAACTCTCACTAATGTGCACAATGTAAGGGAATACAGCACACCCCAGGGTGAAGAGCTCAACTACAACTTGATCTTTACCTTAGAAACGCAAACAATGTAGCCTAATCATTTGTGCCCTCATATAAATCTGAAATAAAAATAAGTAAAAACATTGCTAAGTGTAAAGACAAGCAAACAGCAAATCAAACAAATCAAACTTCATCCAATAGACACAGAAAAATACTGTACCTCATGACTATAGAATATGCTGTCTTTTCTAGGATATACTGAGTACTTGTGGAAATTGAATACGTATTCAACTATAAAGCAAGTTTCAATGAATCTCAAAGGATTGCTATCAGCAAGACTACATTTCTTTGTTGCAGACATTTAAACCCATGAATTTAATATGAATAAGTTTACACTGATAAACTAGAGAGCATAGATGCAATGTATATATTCCTAGAAAAACGTAACCTTCCAGGACTGTCTCAAGGAGAAACGTGATCTCTAAAATGGTCCCTGAAAATACTGTTTTAACAAAAAAATCACTAGGATTCTTTTGGAGATGAAGAAAGTGTTCTGTTTATTGATGGCACAGGTGGTTTCACAGGTGTTTGTATGTGGCAAAACTCATCTTTAAGAGGATGCAGTTTGTTTTGCAAAAATTATACCTCAATAAAATTAATTTAAATTTTTTTCTTCAAAGAAGAAATAGACCAAAACAGTTGTGGTGAGTTCTGCCAAACATTCAAAAAATAAACAATTTAGAATTTAACATCATTATTCTGTAGAAGAAACTCTTTAACCATTTTTATGAAGCAAGCATAACCTTCATAATAATAAGACCTAGCTAGGACTGCATGAAAAAGGAAGAAAATCACATACCAGTGTTACTAATGAACATATTAGCTAACTTACAAAAATTAATAGTAATGGCATGTAACACTTCTACAGTTCTTATTCTGTGTAAGGTACTCTTTAAGGTGTCTTAAATATGGTAATTCATGTTGTTCCTCACAACAACCTTATGAGTTGGATACTATTACCTCTATTATCCCCGTTTTATAGATTAAAAATCTAAAGTATAGAAAAATATTAAATAAGTAGCTTGCTAAATACCATTGGTGTGACTCAACACAAAATAAATAACACCTACTTAGTCTATTTGCAATGAACTGAGGGACCCAGGGAGACCAATACCAGCAAGCCCTCCACAAGGACAGACAAGGGTGCAGCCCTGCCAATGATCCTCATAAGCTTTTATTGAAATCTCAAGCATGAAAAAATACAGCACAGTGGAAAGCTTCAAAGAAAGAGTCAAAGTTGAAAAACAAGGAGTTAATCTTTAACTGTATGATTCAACTCTTAACACATTCTGTTTTCCGCACTTCTGTCTTGCCTTTTTCTTATCACTACTCAATATAACTTAGGGTTGGGACAGTGTTCTGTGTCTAGCAAGTATTATTTTGAGTACTCAGAGCCAGCAGTGACTCTTGGCTTTTTCCTGATTATTCTGTCTATAGTGCCTAGCATTTTTAACACTATGCTCTATCCTACAAACATCCCAGAAAGGACTAGAATTCAAATTCAGACCTGAATAACCCCGTTTTAAAGGTAATTTCTAAGTACCAAACCATACTGTCACCATTATGATCAATATGACTTTATAAGGAAATCAAAGTTTGTAATTTAATACATTTAGAGATTGGAGAAGCAAAAGAAGTTGACTCTGTTACTAGATAAAATGAAATCATTTGATAAAATTCAATACCCATTTGTTAAAAAAAGAACAACTTTTAGTGAAGTACAACTGAAATGGAACTTTTCTTTTAGTCATAATGTACTTTGTAAAATATACAGCAAACATTATAATTACTAAAAAAAATCAAAATGATTTTTTCTATAAAGTATAATTTAGCGATCCTCAGTTGATTACCACTTCTAATCAACATTCTTCCAAAATTCCTATACTGTGCAATAAGGCAAAAAAAAAAAAAAATGAAATTAAAAGTATAAATAATTCAGCCAAAAATTTTTAATTATTCAGAATACAAAAATTTGTAGTTATTCATATCCTGTAGACAATGTGTCAGAATAGAAAATTATCTAACATGTTTGGTCACTACTTCAGTATACAAAACTCAATTGTACTTCTGCCAGCATCCACGCAAAATTTAATGACAGAGTTTTGATTTACATTAACCTCAAAATATAAAGAACTTAGGAAATATTGAACATATATTACCAAGATCTTAATTGGTAAAGTTCAAAATTTGATTGAAAGATATTAAAGATGCTGTTAATAAATGAAGAAAAATATTATGTGAATGGGTTAGAGAAATTATTATCATGAAGTTATTTATTCTATCCAGATTGATCAATAAATTTATAGTAATTCTACTTAAGTTCTCAAGAATGTTTTACTTGGAACTTGAAAAATATATCTAAAATTTACACAGAGAACTAGAAGGCATCAGCGGCCCAGACAATCCTGGAAAACAAGAGCAAAGAGAGAGGAATTACTATTGTGCCACTTAATTAATCTTTTTTCCTCCTTCTTAAAAATTTGAGATATAATTAACATACCATAAAATTCATAATTTTAATGTGTACAATTTAGTGGTTATTACTATTTTCATAAAGTGATGCACCCTCACCCCTATATAACTCCTGAATAATTTTGTTGCATAATAAAGAATCTCTCACCCATTAGCCATTACGCCCCACCTCCTCTTTGCTCCAGTTCCTGGTAAACTCATCTGATTTTTGTATCTTTGGATTGGCCTATTGACATTTCAAATTACAAGAAAACATGCAATATGTGATCTTTGCTGTTTGGCTTCTTTCACTTACTATGATGTTTTTAAGGTTCATCTTCATTGTAGTGTGTATCAATCTTTCATTTTTTTAAATGACTCAATAATATTCTGTTGTAAGAACACATCACCTTGGGGCAGTGACTGTGGCTTAGTGGGGAGGGCACCAGCCCCGTATACCAAGGGTAGCAGGTTCAAACCCAGCCCCGGCCAAACTGCAACAAAATAATAGCCAAGCGTTGTGGCAGGTGTCTGTAGTGCCAGCTACTCGGGAAGCTGAGGCAAGAGAATCGCCTAAGCCCAGAAGTTGGAAGTTGCTGTGAGCTGTGTGACGCCACTGCATTCTACCAAGGGCAATATGAGACTCTGTCTCTACAAAAAAAAAAAAAAAAAAAAAATGAATACATCACCTTTTGTCAAACCTTTAATTCATGTATTGACATGTGGGTTGTTTCTACTCTTTTCCTCTTACGAATTAGGCTATTGCATGTATTCACATTCATGTATGTGTTTTTGTCTGGATTCTTTTAGGAATAGAAGTCATTGATCATATGGTAGCTATATGTATAATGTTTGGAGAAACCATCAAACTACTTCCTACAGTGGCTGGGCCATTTTGTATTCCCACCAGCAATATATTGGCTATTCAACTTACCAACAGTTTTGCTACTGTCAGTTTTTTGGCAATAGCCATTTTACTAGGTATAAAGTGGTATCATTATGGTCTTGATCTGTATTTGTCTAATGGCTAATTATGTTGAGTATTTTTTTCAAGCAAATATTGGCTATTTGTACATCTTTAGAAATAAGTCCCTTATCAGATATATGAATTGGAAATATTTTCTCCCATTCTGTTAGATGTCATCTCACTTTTTAAATAATGTCTTTTGACACAAGAAATTTTTGAAGTCCAAAATATCTAATTTTTTTTTTGAATTTTTTTTTTTTTTTTTTTGGCTGGGGTCGGATTTGAACCCGCCACCTCTGGTATATAGGGCCGGTGCCACAGGCATCGCCCAATATTTATTTTTACTTCCAGTTCCATTTGTTTTAGATATATCTAAGAAATTTTTGACTAATCCAAAGTCATGAAGATTTGCACCCATGTTTTTCTCTAAGTGTTTTACATTATATTTTTAGCTCTTACATTTAGGTCTCAAATTCATTTTGAGTTAATTTTTTGTTTATGGTGCAAGCCAGGGAACAAAATTCATTCTATTGCATGTGGAAATTCAGTTGTCACATCAACATTTGTGAAAATGGCATTATTTTCCCAATGAATTGTCTTCTTACCCTTGTCAAATAATTATTTTAAACTATACTAATTAATATTGTGTTGGCACAGTGATTAATACACTACCGAACAGAATGAGAAAACCTAAAAAAAAAAATATATATATATATATATGCACACACATACATTATAATTAAATATACATATATATAAACATATAGTTATAAACCCATATTTATAATGAATTACAAAGATGTCATGGCAAATCAGTCATGTTTTAAAAATGGTTTTTTCAATAACTGCTGCACAAAAACTGATTATCTAAATAAAATGAAGTATACCACTGTATCACATCTTGGAGAAAAATCAGTACTCTAAAAATGAAGAGCAAAGCCATACAAATTTTTTTAAAAAGAAGGGAATTTTTCTTTTCAGGTAGAATAAAATTTCTCAAACACTGCTCGGAAAGTCCAAACTGTAAAAGAAAAGATGATCAATTTGTTCTTCTTAAAAATAAAACCACAGGTTTGTCAAAACATATCACAAAGAGTGAAATCACAAGCCAGAAACATATATGTGTATGTATAAATTCCTTGTGTGTATAACATAATTATATATGTATATATTATATATAATTTTTATATATGCATATATGTGTATATATTTATGTATATGAACTATATAAGCATATATATGCATATATGATTTCTGTATATGTATATATGCAAGGAATTTGTATATACAAATATATAAAAATTATATATAAAATTATATTAATTATAATCATATATAATTATATTATATATTATTTATACATGTAAAAATTCCTCAAAATGAACAAGTAAAATAACCAAGTGGATAAATCCAATTCCACAAAGCAGGTAACAGTTGAATGGCCAAAACACACATGAAACAATCTTCAGCCTCATGGGCAAATGAGGCAGATTATAATCATAATGAGATCCTTTTCAAATCAGATTAGCAAGAATTTTAAAGTCTTACAAATGTTAGCTAGAAAAGCAACATTAACTCGAAAGTATATTAATAGGACCAAGTAAAAATTCTTGATTTGGATGTACATACATACCCTTCGGCAGCAACGTGGCATTGTGAAGTAAAGTCAAATTAGCATATTTCACAGTTCTTTAACTCCTCTCCTAGGTACGTATTCCAGACAAAATCTTATAGATGTATAAGAAATTTAAAATAACACAAATGTCTATCACAAAAGCAATGGATAAATATTTTGTATTAGTTACACAATGGAATATTAAAACACTGACAATAAATGAGCTACACACATATTCAGCAAATGGAACGATATGGAACAATCTAAGATTATATGTAATTTTAAGCAAACAACAACAACAACGAATTGCACATATTCTCATTGACATGAAGTTCAAAAATACACAAAGCAAACCATATATTGTTAAGGTCACAAATACACTGAGTATATGTTAAAACTAAATGTCAAGGGGATGACAAAATTCTCAATTCAGAATAATGATGACCTCTGAGGGGACCGCAGAAGGGTGCCACAGAATGGAGACACACATGGACTCCAACGGAATGGCATTTCTTGCACTTGGTTGTGCATATCATTATTTCTTCATTATGCACCATTTAAAAATCATTCAATGTGTAATAAAAACTTTTTTTTTTGAGAGAAAGAGACTTAGGAAAATAATATCTGTCCCAGTTCTTAGTGAAATCTAGGCCCTTTATAGTCATCAGATTAAATCACAATGGGCCTTGCATTAACTATTCCGTGATGTAATTGTTATCAAATTACATGATTAATCATCTTACATAATTCAAAAGTAATATGTTTTCCCCCCGAAACATTTGATGTTAGAAAATTTCACACACAAAAAGGTTGAAAGAATAATCTAATTGAGCATGTTTATCTGCCAAATAAATAATATTTATTGATATTCTTCCTCTCTCCCTTTCTCTCTCAAAATTTATTATGTTATAACCCATTACAATCTCCAATTTGGCCAATGGCATCTTCCTCTTCAAGCTGTGTCCTGTTCTTAGGCCTAAGCCCATTGGTATCCGAGCACTTTCTTACTTATGGTGCAAGGCAATGCACCAGGCTCATTGGGATTTCTCTACCTGGTGCAAGAAACTGTTTACTATTTACTTTTCACTGAAGGCAAAGACATACTTTTGATGCTATTACCAGTGTTTGCTAATTAATTGTTACTTTTTCAAAATTGTCTTCTTAGTAGGTACATATCAAGCCTCCATGTATCTGTCACAAATGACTTTTGATGAAAGAAATTTGCTAACAAAGAAAATCCGTATGTTATTGTTTTAACTTTCATTTGAACTCCAAATTGATTCTTTAAGCTTTTTAATGAGAACCGAAAGCAGGCGTCCTCAAACTTTTTAAACAGGGGGCCAGTTCACTGTCCCTCAGACCGTTGGAGGGCCGGACTATAGTTAAAAAAAAAAAAAAAAAACTATGAACAACTTCCTATGCACACTGCACACATCTTATTTTGAAGTAAAAAAACAAAACGGGAACAAATACAGTCACACGGCCTCCTGTGGCCCGCGGGCCGTAGTTTGAGGACCCCTGACCCAAAGTATACCTCATTCTCCTTTATCCTCTTATTGAGGCTGGTGAATATAGATGCTCAATTAATATTTGTCAAACAGCATTCAATGTTGTGTGTGTGTGTGCACGAGCGTGCATGCACACTTGAACTGAATTGAAATGCCCCAGAATGAGTGTGGGAGATTGGTATGTGAACAGAAACCCCATTTCATCTTTATTCCTCCACTTAAAAGCTGATTGGCCTCTGTTTCCAAGGTTATCACCTTTGTCTGAGAACTGAAGAGGCTTGAAATGCTTCTCACAAATGCAGTTGCTGACTTTCAAACAAGCATCTTCCCCCTGGCTCCTGCTCCTGTGATCCACCCCTCCCGGAAAGCAGTAGGTTTTTGGGTGACTTATGTATGCTTCAGTGACTGAAATGATTGGGGCTGTATCAAACACTAGAGGCAGGGCTCACAGTCACATGATCAGCCTAACTTGTGTAAACATTGTCCCGATGACAGCATTCTCCTACCCCATCTGCAGCTGCAAGGGAATCCATTATTTTTCCAGTCCCAGGGGAAGAGAAAGGTCTCAGGCATCATTACTCCTAGGTAAATGTAACTGACTCTACTGCATACCTTAATTTGCTTGCCATAATTATAGGTCGCTCACCTGCTTTGTTATTTTCAACTGCTCCCACCTCCCCCTTTTTTTGTTCTTATCAATAATGAATGGTGCCCATGAATCGCACTGCTATAATATTTGGATATTATGAAAATGCTAATATAACAAGGTAGCGTCAGCAACACCCTGGTTTTATCTGCTGGTCAGATGCTCTATTAGGCAGCCAGTGAGGAGTTCAAGCAAATTGGTTATGTTAATGTCCTGTAGTACTTGGAAAAGATGAGGCACTGGCAATTAATTTTTTCCAAGCTGTAGGCCGACAGGCAAATTTATATTCCTCCCTCTCTGTGGGATCAGGCTAAGAGAAGGTGAGGTAGAAAAGTGAGCTTCAAGTAGCTTTCCAGGATCTAATTGAACAGTGCTAAATAAAGCCTGCAGAGGAGAGGGGATAGGGGAGAGAGTGCACCCAACAATGGGCAAGCAATGCTCTTCCCCATTCATTCCGCTGACAGGACTTTTGCAACTTAAACCTGTTTTATTAATTATGTTTGACATTTCCTTAATTAGTTTCATTTACATCCCATCAGCCCCTACCAGACGCTTGCTCCATACATCATCTTCCTGGAGGAGCGTGATGCCTACAGAATTATAACAACAACAGACAATCCTATATAACTTACGGAAAATTAGTGGACAGTCCTTTCCATTCTATGTGGTTTTATAGAAAAAAGCGAGGGAATGCATCTGGCAGGGGTTTTACTCTGAATTTCTAAGATATCTGATATATTTATAAAGTTAAAAGCATAAATTGTTAAAAGTTAAATTGCATATTCCTTTGCTCATTTATTATCCAGCTGTCGGTTTTGCCAAATCTTAAAAATTATTTGTAAACACAAAAGGTATAAGCCTAAGAAAGCAAAGCAAGGCCACGAACATATCAGGAATTGCCTTAGTCTTTGTAACTTAACTTCTCCTGCTCCCACCTGCCAAGTGCACCTATGTGCTTCTGACCTGGGAACTCAGCCAGCACTCAGATACAGAAGCCCCGGGCTTACCAAGTTCTTAGGCGTAAGGAGGTCAAGCAAAATCAAATTGATTGAACAAGTGGATTAATGAATGAATAAATTGGGAACCCCAGGTCCTGATCTTACCTGCTCAAATTCACTTTATGACTCTGAGTCATCTAACCCTTTGGCTTTGCTATAAGAGCACAGAATGATATAATATATATGACTGGCATTTCTTTGCCTACAGCACTGTGCTCATCTGAAGTTCGACTTTTCTCAGCTTTATTGCTCAGGTCTCTTATTACAGAGGCACCTTGCAGGCCCCTGATGCTGTGCATGAGAATGCAGAGTGGAAGAGCTTGGCTTCTAGACCATAATCCTTTTGTATGGAGCCCTGAGACTTTACAGCTTCCCACCTAAGTTCCTGATTCCAAAATAACGGTCTTGTTGCCCATGTGAACAAAATCACATCTTCCATTGTCCTTTGTCTTGGCTGAGTTTCTTGGGTCCAACTCTGCTCTTACAGTATCTTCCTGCTCCTGGTTCCATAGTTGCCTTCCTGGGGCTTGACCACATGGAACCAACCAACTTTACTTCCTTTTCCATCTTCCCTGCATGTGATAATTTCTTTCTACCCAGGCCATAGAATGATTTTTGCATAAAATTTATATCCATAATCAATATAAGATGAACAACCTTTGCCAAGCTATATATTTCTTTCTTTTTTTTTTTTTTTATTAAATCATAGCTGTGTGCATTAATGCGATCATGGGGCACCATACACTGGTTTCATAGACCGTTCAACACATTTTCATCACACTGGTTAACATAGCCTTCCAGGCACCCTCTCCGTTTTTGTGCTAAGACATTTACATTGCACATTTACTAAGTTTCACATATACCCACAGGTATAATCCCATCACCACAGGTATAATCCCATCAATCCCCCTCCCTCTGCCTACCTCCCCCCTCCCTTCCCTCCCTTTTCCCCTTCCCCCTATTCTTAGGTTGTAACTGGGTTATAGCTTTCATGTGAAAGCCATAAATTAGTTTCATAGTAGGGCTGAGTACATTGGATACTTTTTCTTCCATTCTTGAGATAACTTACTAAGAAGAATATATATTTCCAAACAACTAGAGACTATAAGACTTGGTGATTTATTAACACTACTTGTTAAGCAAAATGAGTCTGTCTTCCCCATTAGTACTACTGCTAATCCTGTTCACACAGCTTGCATTCCTAAAAGTTACCATGATTTTTGATTGAAATTATAATAGAAAGTTATGACAGCTATAGGTTCCACATTATTTCACTGGGCAACAGCCAGTCAAGATCAATGTGGGGAGGCCACTCTTCTGTACCCATGCTGCGTGTCTCAGGCTGACCTTCAGAGACATGAGTTGGCACCACTTCCAAGCAATGAGCATGGAATCTGCCTCATTTAGCGGGTAACTTCTCTTTAGGTTAATCCACAGAATTTTGATGAGCATCTAGGAACTAGCAGTATTACATAATTCTTTATTGAATGTATTGGAGTATATCTGAATGAATGTCTTCTTTCTCTAACCACCAAATATCTCTCTTTCTCTCTGGATCTATCTTGTTTTGTTTTGTTTTGTTTTGTTTTGTTTTGTTTTGTTTTGTTTTGTTTTGTTTTGTTTTGTTTTGAGACCGAGTCTCAAGCTGTTGTCCTGGGTAGTGTACCATGGTATCATACCTCATAGCAACCTCCAACTCTTAGGCTCATGTGATCCTTTTCCCTCAGTTTTTCTTTCTTTCTCTCTCTCTCTCTCTCTCTCTCTCTCTCTCTCTTTCTTTCTTTTAGTAGAGACAGATCTTGCTTTTGCTCAGGCTGGTCTTGAACTTGTGAGCTCAAGCATCCACCCACCTTGGCCTCCCAGAGTGCTAGGATTATAGGCGTGAGCCACCATGCCTGGCCTGGATCTGTCTTTTTTAACATTCTTTTTCTGTCTCAAATAAATTGGCAATTCTCTTCTTTTCCAAAGCCATCCAGGGTAAAAAAATTGTCCCCTTATACTTTCTCTCTTAAGTATTTTCCTCCCTCTTCATTTCCACCATTTAATCCATCCATGTTTCCATTTTACTAGGAAAAAATAAAAAGGAAACTCTCATTTTTCTCCCATGAGTTCTAATATCCAGGCTGTTTTTCTTTGGTTTTTCACTAAAAGAATGGGTCACCAAGACCTACTGTAATCTTCTTCCTTTCTCTGACTACTTAACAAACCACGTAAACATCCACCACTGATGTTAAGATTCCTGAAGTCTTCCACTTCCATCATAATTAGCATCTATAATTCAGTACCTACATTTAGTTTGCTTTGACTTTCATGGAAAACCCGCCCTTCTTCATTCACATTCAATTTCTTTTTTTTCTCCTTTTTTCCCTTTCTTTACATCAATCAAAGGAAAAACAAAATAAGAGTCTATTCTTCCGAATAAGTAATTTTTGAGGAATCACCAGAAAGAAGATAAAATTCTACCCCTTCAAGAGAATAAATCAGGAGAGGAAAACCCAAGCGTTGACATGGTTGTTAGCAAGTAGAGAGAGGCAAGTGCTCCCGTCAAGTGTGTGGTCTCCGCTTCTGAACCAGCCTGAATTTCAAGACCATTTTCCTCCAAATCACCCAGTTACAGTCTTGTTTTTTGTGTGCTTTATTCATTTTCTCCACTCCTCTCTTATCTAATTAAGGTCCTAATTACTGTTGGTTATTCCCCAGGATGGTTTTAATCTTGGTGTTTTTTTTGTTTGTTTGTTTGTTTGTTTTGTTATTTTTAATTCTTTGTTTAATGATATCCTGTCTGGACTACAAACCTACTGTAAATGTTTCTGAATTTCCGCTGGTCCTGCCACTGGTCCCTTTTTGCTGAAGCCAGACGCATCTACCGCCGTTTTTTTACATTTCATTCACTGTCCAAAATTGTAAATGACTCGACTGCCTGTTGAGTGAAAAGCCAACCTCTTAATCTAAGTTTCACAAAACTTTCTACAATGCCTCCGCTTCCGCATTCACCCTCCTGGCCATCCACGCATCCACTCTCTACAGCATGGATGTCTGTTGCTCTGAGACCATAACTTGGGTGTTCTCATCTCTTGCTTTGGTTGACACTATTCCTTCTATCTGCTGTGTTTTATCCCTACATGATCGCCCACTGATCCTTGCCCCAGGCCTACAGCTCAGTTTACTGTTGTCCATGGATGTGCTCTCCGACCGGTCAGAGCATGCCCCTCATCAATGTTCTCACTCCTTCCCATCTCCACTCTGTGCTCTGCTCCTTCTCTGAACTTGGGATACTCTTGTACTGTTTTTTTTAACTAATATTTTTCACGTTAATTTTGATTTAACTTATATGCCTTATTTCTCACATCAGGTTGGAAGCTCTTACGTTTCTCTATATATTTATCATCAGCATAGCACACACATGGTGCTCATTAAATACTTGCCAAGAGAGCAGGATGTTATGCTTATCTGTGCTAATACAAATTCACCGGAGTATGAATGTAACTCCATCCACAGGTCCACCTCTAACCTGTGGTGCACACAATGGTGCTCAGGAAATACATGAAGTATGAGAATTAATACCTTCAGAAAAAAGTTACAAACTCAGTAGACTATGATAACAATCCTCACTATCATGAGAAATCATTTACAAAAATAAAGTATAAATTAAGATACTTTATTTTTTCTTAAAGAGTAAGTCTGTTTCTAACTTGTTTCACATGGTCCAATATTGTCGGAGTAGTAACATCAAATCTTGCTTTGGCAGCAGGTTGAGATGATTTGGCTTTCCCTACAGCTTTCAGCTCATCATCATCCACCTTGGTCTCAAGTCACCCATGTGGATCATTTTCAAGATTCAAATCACCAGAACAGAACTTCTCAAACCAATGACATTCTGTGCCTTCATTAGCAACATCCTTCCAATTACTTTGTTGATATTTCAAGCTGTCTGCACCTGCATTGACTCCTCAAGAAAACTCATACTTAAAATTAACATGAATTTTTGTCTTAGCCACAGTTTCATAAAATTTGCTCCAAAAAAATGTGAAGGATAATCATAATCCAAAGTGTTCTTTTGAAAGAATGAGGGTGTGCCTTCACAATAAAAATAAAACAAGAAGTGTCAACGTGAAATGTCAGAGAGCAACTATTGTCAAACTTAAAGAAATCAGATATTTCATCCTTAATAGCCTAATACTTACTTCATTTGCTGAAGTAGACATTTAAAGGACAAATGTTATTCAGTTCCTATAATTGCCACTTAGGATATAATAGCTAATTTTAGGAGTGTGTTTTTCTAGGTGCCATATACTCTGTGACCTATTGTGGAAGCATTATTTCAATATGCACAGCACAAAGTAAACTTCTTTTTTTCTGTTTTATGGAGAAAATTGAGACTTAGGAGATAAAAAACTTTCACAAGTCTATATGTTGACGAAACATTAAATACTTGAGCTGAGATTTGAATTGCATTAGACCTTTCTAAAATGCCTCCATTCTGATGTGAATCAGAAAGATGCAGGTTGAGAATGAGATCAAGAGATTCTTAAGATTTTGACTTATCTGAAGAAATAGAACAGTGGCTAACATTTATTGACTACTTAAGATGAGCCAGACCATGTTCTAAGAGCTTTATTTAATGGTTGCATGAAATTCTTCAATCACATAAGACGGGCACTGTGATTCCTACTTCAGGAATAACAAAGTAAGAACTCAAAGCACTGAGAGTTTTGGTTACTGGCCAAGGTGATGTACCGAAGAAGTAGCAGAACTATGACCTGTTCTTTGCAAGATGGCTCCAAGGCTTGTCAACCATGGTACCAGCTCAAAAATGTATTTCTCCTTTGGCAGAAAGGAAAACATCTCTTAAACCTCTAAGAACTACAGGTGAGCCCATAGACAACAACTAGACTTCTTTGTACACGTTTTAAAAATTAATACTTCATGACATGTCTAAGCAGTTGAGAACCATTTCATGCTAAATCAACCCTAACCTTATTTTTGTTCACTTGACCACCACTGCTTTTTACATAGTACAGAGGAGAGAAAGCAGAGAGAGAGAGGCAGATGGTTCATTGATAGTCACCTGTCAAATCAGTTCTTCATAACAAAGGAAGAGAAGATGGCGGAGGTGGACAGGAAAGAAGAAAGGGGGGGAGGAATAGAGTGGGGGAAGGGAGGAAGATCAGAAGGAAAAGTGAAGTTACCGCCACTGTCTCTGAACACTAGTTCTTAAATCAGCCATTGACTATCTCAGCCCTCCACTTTGGGGTGTGCACTTATTTGCCATTACCACCTTTCCTAGCTAGGTACTTTGAGTGTTCCAAATGTCAGGTCATACAGGTCGTTTCTGTTCTATTGATTCGATTTCAATAGTTCTATTTTACATTTGTATGGAGCTATAGAGAAAGCAGGTTTGAAAAAGCATCTTGCATCCAGGGAGGTAGGACAAAGGCTAATTAAGATACACATGGAATGTGAAAAATACAATTGAGGTCATGGTAGAGGGGTCCACTAAGGCCTCTTCCTAGGGATCATGATGATAGACTTAAACGGTCTTTATTCTATACTAGATAATAATATTATTATATTCTGCCTTTTTTCAGCCCTCCTGAATTCTTTGTGATGTAAGTTCATTATATAAAGTCCAAAGTTGCCACTACTGTTTATTTTATACTTGAAAGTGGCCTAATTTTGGTACATGTTTGAGGTAAGATCTGATCCCTGTCTTCTGATGCTTCAGAAATGTTACTGAAAATAACACTGACTATGAACTGACAACAACCAACACAGTTATATTGACCTGAAACGAAAACTGTTCACCACAAAGTTGCAACTGTACCTGATGAACATCTTAATCCGGATCACTACAAATTGCATTCAGCCCATTTTGTCTCACAATAATATATAATACATTTGGGGACTTTAATTAAAACTAACTATGCCTAAACAGTGTTCTTGTATGTAGTAGTTACAGGTGATATGAAATAAAAATATATAGGTCCTCTGTCAAGAAGTTTACATCCTACAAGGGAGAGCAGGTAAAATAAGGAAAAATAGCATCAGAAAATTAAATGTGGAATAGGTGCAGTGCTTCATGCCTGTAAACCCAGCACTTTGGGAGGCCAAGATGGGAGGCCTGCTCGAGGCCAGGAAATTGAGACAAGCCTAGACATTATAGCAAGACTCAGTCTCTCCAAAAGACAAAAAAGCTGGGCATGGTGGCATGCACCTGTAATCCCAGCTACTAAGGAGGGTGAAGTGGGAGGATCATGTGTTCCCAGGAGTTTGAGGTTACAGAGAGCACTATGAGTGCACCATTGTATTCCAGCCTAGGCAGCAGAGGGAGATTCTGTCTCCCAAAAAATAAAAAAGGGAAAAAAAGTGAAATTGTATTAAGAGAATGCCTAGTCAAGGGGTAGGAAAGAGGCCAGGAATACCAGCCAGGGTGGTCAGGGAGGGCAGAGTGGATGCAAAGAGTGAAACTCTGCCAAGAGAAGGGTTGGGAGGAGGCTTTGAAGATAGAGGGGACAGAGTCCTCCAGCAGCAAAGAACTTAATGTATTCAAGGCAAAAAAAAAAAGTCACTGTAGCTGGACCAGAATGAGCAAGAAGAGAAGCACAAGAAAATATCATGGACCTGTGGACATTATTCTAAGCTCAATAGGAAGCCACAGAGGAGATGTCTGTTTTTATTTCATAACAATTAGAAAGATCAACATCAAAAGGATATGAATTTAAATTAGGAAATAATTTCAATGATAATGAAAGTTTAATGCAATTTTAATATTGTTTTGTTTAGGTTTCAAATCTTGTAAATATCTGATGGGAAAAGGATTGGCTGAAACACGTAAGGGTTGATAGTGAAGCTATTAAAAATGGTTTGCTAGTAGATTTTTTTCTTTCTTCCCCCCCACCCCCACTTCTCAAAGCATTGTTAGCTGTCTCCCTCAACAGTTATGAAGTTAGAAAGAAAAGCATTTGAAAACACGGTCTAAGTATAAGACTGATAAGCTGCACCATAGGATTTTTTGTTTTGTTTTGCTCTTATCCAAGAAGTCACTTCTGCGGGTGTTCAGAAGAAACTCCAAAAGGTGAGCCCCTAACAAAGTCAAGTGTTGGGCCTATGTGTTCCTGGTTCTCTTCTCCTCTCTCCTCTCTCCTCTCTCCTCTCTCCTCTCTCCTCTCTCCTCTCTCCCCTCTCCCCTCTCCTCCCCTCCCCTCCCCTCCCCTCCTCTCCTCTTTTCTTTTCTTTTTCGATTCCTAAGTGAGATCCTGGAGGTCCTTGATGGCCTACACGGCCTGTTACTCTCAAAATGTTAAGGTCCGTGCACTAGCTCAGGATTTAGTTAAATCCAAAGGAGACAATACACACATCCAAGGCAATTAACTGCCTGTCTCATTTTCTATAAAACACTGTGCTAGTTTACAAAAGGCTGCAAGAGATCTGAAATATCATCAAATGGTGAAAAAATCAAAATATTTTGCTGTCATATGCTGTCACATACTGTCAGAAAGCCTCGTGCTACGGCCATAGTCAAGTTGAATCCGATTAAAAGATCAGCAAACAAGGCAGGTTTGGGGGTATTTGACCTCATCAGTGCTGTGCCTGGAAGTACCTGTCAGCATTTCTGTTGTCCTATGCTGTGACACTATTGCTTATGCAGCTTGCCAATGGATATGCCTGATGACATCCTGAAGAGGAAACAACAGATTGATGTGTTCGGTTTTCTATTTTCAAATACTGTTCAGTGCGGCAAAGATGGAGCTTAAATTTAATTCCAATTACCAGTTCCACAAACAATGAATTATTCAAGATAAACTGCCCAGTTTTACTGAAGCATGTGTATAATATGCATATGTTTGCTTCTATCTATACATATGTGGACCGAGATGGAGAAATTAAATTAGCTTATCGTCAGTTTATTAGAATCCCATAGCGTTGTGTATTTCAAAGAGACTGATCAATATTTGCTGAGTTGGGGTTGCATAACTCACAAAAGCTTTGCCCCTCCAAACATAAATGCATGTCTATTTAAAAATTTAAAAACTATAAATAAATGAAAGAAGGATTTTTACCTTCTAGGCAAGGAAAAAAAGCTCTAGGTAAGATGTGTGTGCTTTTACAAATGGAATGATATAAATAGAAAAATAAAAACTCGTCTTGTTTTTTATCTTTCAATAAGTCTGCTCTTGCATAGCAGGAAGTAGTGACGTCATAGTGTTGTCTTGTCCTAAAGTTTATAAAATTGAGATTTTAGCCAGTTTTAAGAATACACAGTCTCACAATTTATTGCAATTCATATGGAGAAAATATAGACTTTACTTTGAGCAACTCTGCAGCTCTGCCCCAAGAATTTTCATGTATTTGCCTCAGGCAAAACTGAATTTTTTTGTCCTTGTTAAAAATTTTCACATTTCACAGGGGGAAAAAAATCCTGCATAGCTAGACCATGACAGTTTCCCCATCTGTGAGAGATTGCTCTGAAAACACTGATGTGAGTCTAAAAAATGTTTCCATTTTTAAAAGCCCTCATTTTTTAAAGTAATCTTTTTTTATTGAATTATAAAAATATATAGAGAAAAGTGGACAGATAATTAAGGTTGGATAAATGTTCATAGTTAGCACACATTTGTAACCGCTGCACCGGTGAACAGCACCAGAGGCCTTCTTATGCAATTTCCCAGTCATAGGCTGATGTCTGTGTTTAACAGTTTTAGTTTTGCCTGCTTTGAACTTTAGATACATGAATATGACTGTTTGTGCTTGTTGAATCTCTTTTTTCCACTCAGTGTCATGTTTATGCAATTTATCCACGCTGCTGTGTTCAGTGGAGATTCATTCTCATTGCTGTGTAGTACTCCATTGATCAGTTAGCACACAGTGATTGATTCGTTGATAGACTTTGAGGTTGGTTTGTTCGATGTCAATTGTAAATACTATCATTATAATCTTTTTTGTACATGCTTCTTAGTACACATGAGAATATGCTCATGACTTACGTGAAATAACTGGGGTCACTGGGATGGATATATTCAGCTTTAGTAGATAATGCTAAACCAGTTTGCAAAAATAGTTGCATAAATTTATACCTCCTTGCCAATATTTGGTGTGGTTAATCTTTTTAATTCAGCCACTTTGATGAGTGTACAGTGGTATCTCAATGTAGTTTTAATAAATTTATACGACTAGTGAGTTATACATCCTTTCATGGATTTATGTACCATTAGGATATTCTCTTTAGTAAAATCACTGCCAGTCTTTTTTTCCATTTTTCTATATGCAGTGGTTCTTAACCTTCCTAATGAGGCAGCACTTTAATACAGTTCCTGTGGGTCACAACCCACAGGTTGAGGACCACTGCTATACAGCGATTTGTTGCAGGCTTATGTTTTTATAGTGGTCTTTTTTGTTACCGTATATACTCGAGTATAAGCCGAACTTGGCTTATACTCGGGTCATACAGGTTACTTGATTTGGTGATTGTGATTTAGCTTGATTACCTGTTAAGCTATGGTTTTCTGCACTTTATTTAAAGTTTTAAAGTTGTTGTTGCTAGTTTACAGGGTTTTTTTAGCAATAAATATTGAAAAGCATTTAACCTACTGATTCCTCAATTATTGTAATTGTTTTG
>CAUYPK010037694.1:0-46746 GCA_963574355.1 Loris lydekkerianus | reverse complement strand
TGGTTCAATTTGAATTCGTAGAGAAAAAGTGGCCGAAAATCGCTTAATGACATCATATAGTAATAGGCTGAAAAGAATAAAAAAAATTAAAAGTAGAAAAAAATGAACAGCATCAATGTCTAGAGTACAAAATTCTCCATCGATCAGTATATACCACGACACAGTAGAATAAATATTTATTGAGATATGGAGCTACAAATATACATGACATTAAAACAGATAAAACTTTTGAAACAACCTAATATTATTGCTCATTGCCAATATTATGGCTCTTGGATGGACGTTTTCACACCTGCTAACAGAATATCCATTCTGCTGCCCATGGATGCAGGAGCAATTTCCAAATTGCAAGTCTTATTATTTTAAAAATGTATTTTGTAATGCTACAGCTACCTTGGATAATGATTCCTGTGACGCGTCTAGATAGAATCAATTGAAACCCCTCCGGAAAGGAGGAGTCACCATTCTAGGTGCCAGTAAATACATCCATGATTCATGACAAGAAGTCAAAATAGCAATCAGCATCGGGACGTTGGAAGAAGTGGATTGCAATCCTGATGGATCTTGAAGTGTTCAAGACCAGTGGAGGAAGGAACTGCAGGTGAAGTGGAAATAACAAGGATTAGAAGTGGAGCCTGAAGATGGGACTGAATTGTGTGGCGTCTCATAAAACTTGAATGGATGAGGAGCTGATTCTTATGAATTGGCAGAGAAAGGGGTTTCTTGGAGAGGAAATCTACTCTTGGTGAAAAAGTTGTGACATTGTGAGAATGACAACAAAGAATTTAGACTATTTCCTCAACTTCGTCGATAAAGCTGCGAGAATGGTTTCAGAAAATGGGCTCCAGTTTCAAAAAAGTTCTCCTATGGGTAAAATGTTATCAAACAGCATCAGGCGCTGCAGAGAAAACTTTCATGAAAGAAAGGGTCAATCGACCCAGCAAAGTTTATTGTCATCTTACTTTAAGAAATTGCCCCAGCAGCCCAGCCGCCGGCAACCACCGCCCCATCAGTCAGCAGCTACCAACTTTGGGAGGACTGACTTGCTGAGGCCTCACATGATCGTTAGCATTTTTTCCTCAAGAAAGTATTTTAAGATTAAGATATGTGCCTTTTTAAAAGACATAATCTACTGAACACTGGATAGACTACAGCATTTATAAATGTAACATATACATATGTATTGAAAAACCAAAAAATTCATGTAACTTGCTTTATTGAAGAATTTGCTTTACTGCAACAGTCTGGAACGAAACCCATGCTATCTCTGGGCTGTGCCTGTATGTGCCCTGTTTCCTCACGAATCCTCGGTCATAATTAAAAGTTGCTTCAGACTTTCATCATAGAGAGTAACTATACTAAAGCGAGGTTAGGGTTATACAGACGACCAAGAGTTTTCCCAGCTGGAAAATTTCTCAGTTTTAATTATAGATAGACCTGTATGCTAATCCTGCCTTTGGTCCCAGGCAGCTGAATGGGTAAGCTGCTCATCCTGCCAAACCTCAGTTTTTTCACCTGTAAAGTGGAACAAATAGTGCCCGTATGTTATTGTAAAGACCGTCTGAGACCGTGCATGTGAACACTGGACCGTAAGTATTAAGTACTTACCATTCATTACAAAGTTTAACAAAATACTTACAAAATATTCTCCATGTGTTGGTCACTTCTTGATAAAATTTTTTAATGAATATTTTGTAAATAAGGCACATTTAGCTACAATTTCCCGTTTTCCCTATGTATGGTGACTTTATGGGTGAATTTTGGGACAACCTGTATAATCACAACTAACAAATTAGCAGCAATTCCTTAATATTACCTCATAACACATTTCTTACTTAAATTTCTCCAATTTTCCCTAGATAACAGACTTTTAAAAATTCAAATCAGAATCTACTATACCCAGACCTTTCATATATTTGCCTTGCTCCTTAAGTTTTTGGGTTTTTTTATGTAACAGCCCCTTCCTCTACCCCAAGCTCTTTATTTAAATGCTTTAATTCTTTGAAAAGAGCGACCCACTTGCCTTACAGAAGATCCTGCCATCTGGATTTTCCCAGTCGTTTCCCTCTGTTGATATATAACTTGTTAGCTTCTACTCCACATTTTGTTTGCATGGAAGTTCATTCTGTCAAAAATAAACTCAGATCAAGTAAAAAAAAATTAAAATTTTATTGTTGCACAAAAAGTAGTATCACAGTCCAGAAGGCTTCAAACCGAGTGTTTAAGGGTTGTTTAAGTTGATTTTTCTCTAGCTGATGGGTTTAATTTGATTGAATCATGCTGACAAGGATGTAAAGCTGGCATTTTGTATTTCATTTATGATTGGAACTAGCATTTTGGGGAAATCTGGATGACTGGAGCTTCAAGACAGTGGGTCTTGGTGGAACTCTACACTATGAGCCTCTGTTTTATTTTTCTTTAACAGTTCTAAAGCTCTGCTCAGATTCAGGGTGAATCATTTTACCTCATCTCATAAGGAGGCACATAACGCCATATGTGCCCACTATTCCTGACAAGCAGGTTGGCCACTGGCTTTGGGGTGACGGCGAGAACCCCCTATCATAAAGGCAATGGGCTGCTCATCCATGGGAAGATGCAAAAATCCAGTTCCCCAGGCATAGCTATTTCCAGATAAGAATTGCTATTGATTTTAATTTTCATTGATCATTTCTGCTTGAATCAACCATTCTTCTGGGAGTTGCAAAGTGGAAATTTTCTGTTATTCCTGTAACACTCATTAACTGGCATTTTTATGTTTAAAAAAAAAAAAAAAAAAAGAGTTTTATGTTTTCAACTGGAGCTATTTGGTTTCCCTAAACTGTAATTCCTATGAAAGAGGTGAAATAATCGCATAATTCTTCCCCATTATTAACCAATTTTAAGAGTACCGTGCTGGAGAAACAGTCATCTTAATTGGTCATGACTTTTTGTTTTGTTTTGCTGAATCTCTCTTTTTTTGAATATCATCCTGGACTCAATGATTTTTATATATTTAATGTCTCAATAAAATTATGTATCTTTTGTAATTTTATGTTGTCTAGAATTGGGTCCTTGAGTGTCCCTTACAACAGGCTTCTCCGTCCGTGTGATACAACTCTGCTGGGCTCTAGACCTTTCCTAGGCTTCTGACACAAGCTGCCCCAGTCCCTGAAGCTACCTCTCCAGTGGGTCCTGGTCTCTTTTCAGAGGAAACAGTAATAAGAATGTATGGGGATAGGGGAAACTAATTATCCTAGGGAAGGAGTAACACTGCTTTTGAATCTTTCAGTGCTAAGATTCAAGAGCTAAGAAACATAATTTTAGAAATCACAAGTTAACATGTGTCTTATTTAAAGATCTACAGGGTTTTTAAAAGAACAACATTTACTTTATACCTGAATCTCATTTTTCTTACACTGGAAATCTTAGTTTCTAATAGCATGAACATAATTATTTCTTGCTTTGTCTTATAGTATGTCTACATGACTTCGAATGACCATCTGAGTATTAATATTAACAAACTGCTAAATAAGATTTAAGATCCCTTTGTAATTCTTTTTTTTTTTTAGAGACAGAGTCTCATTTTGTCACCCTCGGTAGAGTACTGTGGTGTCACAGCTCACAGCAACCTCTAGCTCTTGGGCTTAGGCGATTCTCCTGCCTCAGTCTCCCGAGTAGCTGGGACTACAGGCACCCTCCACAACACCCGGCTATTTTTTGTTGCAGTTTGGCTGGGGCCGGGTGTGAACCCGCCACCCTTGGTACATGGGGCCAGTGCCCCACTCACTGAGCCACAGGTGCCACTCCCCTTTCTAATTCTTTTTTTGGTCCTTAAAATATATACTAATAATGATGTACAAAGGACTATGGTGTGTAGTTACTTGAAATACTTTTCCCCTGTGCAGTCTGTTGTTTTACTCTATAAACTATTGTGAGAAGGGTCATTTCTTTTCATTTCATTTAAGTTTAAAGCCTTGAATTAGCTGAGAAATAAGAAGTTGGAAAACAAGAGTTGTGATTTACCTGTACAATGCTTTCTTCCTTTCTTGTATATATTTAGTAATTAGATATGATGGAATTTATATAATAGTTATGGCAACCATTGGGATCACCTGAAGACTTTTAGGTTTTGTGGTACCTCTGCTGTCTTGGATCCCTGTCGACAGGAGGACTCTTACAGGGCCTGAAGGGAAGATGCCAGGCACGGTTGGCTTTGGTGATGATGATCGGTGTTTGAGAAATCAGCCTGTAGGTTAGGCTGACTCAGGTTTGAATCCTGATCTTGCTAGTTACTACCTGTGTGGTCCCGGATGAGCTGACACGGACCCTTCATTTTCTGATCTGTAATATGGTAGGTAACTACCCATCTCACAGGCCCTCTTCTCCCCACTGAGAGTAAATTAAACACTGTATATAAAGGACTTTGCACACTTCTTGGCACTATACATGTAGCTAATGGTATTACAGTGGCAAATACCTGTGCTTTTTTTCCATTTACTAGTCTGTTTTCCTTTTTTCCGGAAAACCTTTTTCTTTTGAATAATGAGCATGCTTTGTCTTCGTAATAGCAAACAAACTGCAAACTCCAATTGGCTAGGACTGAGGGTGCCGATGATTCAATGGAGTCACTATCCCCAGAATCAAGTGGTAGTTTTTTGTATTTCTCTTGTGAGGTTTCCCTGTCCTTAATTATGTGACTTTAATGCCATCTAGTGGAAGGTGACAGAGTCTATTTCCTCAAGTAGGCTCATTTGATAAAGGAAAATACCACATTTGTACTATGCAATAGCTACCGTAGGTTCGTTCCATTCCCTCCTTGTTAAAGAAATATTCAGAATCCACAGCCATCAATACAGATATTTTTGAGTCAAATTAATTTAGAAACATAACTTTTACTACTTGGAATTTGGTTATTTACGAGTGAAAATTTTCCTACAGAGACAGTAGGTTTGTTTCATTCTAAAATTTTCTTTTGCATTTGTGTTAAAAATTTTAATGCCAATTTACATGACAAACATACGAAATGTTTTTAACATAATGCCAGTAAATGTACAGGAGCTTATCATAGGAATTCTTTTATTTAAGAGAAAGACCTGTGGTATTTAAACACTTACTTTTGCTTGATTTTTTTTTTTTTTTTTAAAGAAAAACGTATGTGCAGAGAATGTAAGGCTTCACAGACCATGCACTGTGGTGCTGGTGGCAGCCAGTGCTGGGTGCCAGTAAACCAGAGTTCTGGGCTCTTCCTTTCCATACTGTGTGACGCTGGGTAGGTAGAGACCCCACCCAGGCGTCACGAGTGCACGATCAGACAGAGTGAGAAGGTCTGTCACATTTCATCTGGTAGTATTTTTTAATGCTCAGCTCCTGATTTGTAGAAGTGAGATCTGCTCTTTCAAATGGCGGCTTGCCTGTTGTAGGAGAGTGTGCGTCTGTTTGGCAGTAGGCTAATGCTGTGAGGACGCTCCTGGTGCCGGGGGCGTCTCTACCTCTTCCTTACAGCCTTCCACTTGTCACTCGGGCTGCATCTTGTATTGACTAGACTTCAGAAAATTGTTTTATTTTCTATTTTTGAAATCACTTTATTGCTTCAGCTTAATCAACGTCTCCTGTTCCTGCCACCTCCCTTTGGGTTTGGTGTTGAATTGGGCCAGTAGAATATGCAGGAGCGCTGGAGAGGTGGGTTCCAACTTCCCCTTGCAGAAATGCAGTAGAGACTGTCTGAAACATCTCAAGGAGGGCACCAGTTGGCCACCTAAGTTCTGCTTAGGTGCCACAAAGAGAAAGCTTAGCTCACATTTCACAAGGTTACTTACTGACCCTCCAGACCCAAGTGGTTTTCCAGATCTTGCTGCTGTTCAGATTGTCAATAACTGTTCCCCTGACCTGGTGCAGAGATAAGTCACGGGTGTTTGGAGCAGGAGTCAAAAGGACGTGACAGCCCAAGTGTTGTCCTAAGTGGCAGGAAAATTAGTGTAGAAGAGTGTGGGTTCTGGGTGGTTAAATGGACTGACTCTGAATCTATTTCCTGGTCCTATGTCCTTGCCCAAGTTACAAGTTTTAAGCCTCATCATCCATGTGTGTGATAATAGCACCTGCTTCATCTGGTCATGGTGCGATTAAATGAGGTGATACATGCTAAGCATATTGCTTGGTGTCTGGTTAGCACTCAATATATTGTTATTAAAAAAAGTAACATAAATATTAAATTGAAATAAAAAATACATTATGACCTTAATTATATTTTCATGTTAGCTGTTATATAATACATTATTGTACAAGTAGATTATTTATCACATATTTTAAATAATATATTCTATTAGATTAAAATATCAAATTATATATTATATGGTATGATACACGATACTAGTATGTTAATATTACTTACTAAGTAATTTAATTGGTTTTCTGGAGTTACTGGCTGAAGGAAATAATGTTGCAAATAATGATTGCCTATAATTTGGTTTTTAGCGTTTGCCATTTCTCCGTGTCAGTTAAATATAAGATGGTTCTTCTTCTTCTTGTTGTATTGGAAGGTTTTTCAAACCTTTCCAGAATTTCAAGGTTACCCTCCTGCAATTTGCTAGCTCATTGAATTTTAAAAAATTTTGGATTCTGTGATTTTGTTGATTTTAATGTAAAATGTGAAGATGCTTTCTGAAACAAGTTGGTGCCCCCAGCTCTGACCTCCAATCTCCATGAGCTCACTGGAAAGGCCTCTGTGCTCCCATCAGCTCAAGCTGATCATCAACATTGTTGATGATGCAGAATTGAAATAAAATGCCCTTTGCCCAAAGGAATTCCACTAGAAGGTCTTTTCCATGCCAAGCACTGCTTTCTTCCCTGACAACGGCTAGCATTTGCTTGGTATTTCTATCAGATTCTTGCAGGGACTGGTAGAAAAGAAGACTTTTGTATGTAGTATTCTGGAAATATCCCTTTTGTCTTCAATTACTAACAGAATGTCGGCCTAGTGCCCAACATCTGGCAGTTTGGTTATAAATCAGTAGAGAATTACATTATGAAAACGAACCAGTCTAATAATAATATAATTTTAGCTGTGTGTGCCTATAGCAGGGTGGAAGGAGCAGGTATTGGGTACAGGGTTGACCAATGCACCTTGAAGCACTATGGTCCGAGAAAATGGTATGATTTTAATTTTTCTAAATTTCCTGAGACATGTTTTATCTAAGATCTATGATCTGCCTTGGAAAATTTGCCATGTGCTGTTGAGAAGAATGTATATTCTCAGTTTGGAGGTAGAATGTTCTGTAAGCGTCTATTAGTTCTATTTGTTCTACAGTCTCATTTAGATTCAGTATTTCTTGGTTGATTTTCTGCCTCAGTGATCTGTTTGGTTCTGTCAATAGAGTATTAAAGTCCCTGGCTATTGTGGTGTTTCTGTTTCTTTGCTTTGATCTAGGAGAATTTGCTTTATGAACCTGAGACCTCCTATGTTAGATGCTTATATATTTATGATTGTTATATCTTCTTATTGAATCTCACCCTTTATCATTATGTAACGACTGACTCTGTCTTTTTCTTAACCATTGTTGATTTGATGTCTATTTTATCTGATGTGAGAATAGCTCACATTGATGTGGTTCTGTTCACTTTTTGTTTCCATTTGCATGGAAATCAATCTTTCTTCCTTTCTTTCTCTCTCTCTCTCTCTCTCTCTCTCTCTCTCTCTCTCTCTCTCTCTCTTTCTTTCTTTCTTTCTGTTGCAGTTGTTGGCCAGGGCCAGGTATAAACCCGCTACCTCCGGCATATGGGACCAGCCCCCTACTCCTTGAGTCACAGGTGCCACCCTGCACGGATGGAATTTTTTTTTACACTCTTTTACCTTGAGTGTATGAGAATCTTTCTGAAGTAAATGGGTTTCTTGAAGACAACATATATTTGAGTTGCATTTTTGTTCATTCAGCCACTCTGTGTCTTTTAAGCGGAGTGCTGAGAGTGTTAACATTCAGTGTTAGGATTGTGTGTGAAATACTATTCACGTTGACTGTTACCTACTTGCTTTGTCTTCTCCCTTGTATGTGCTGTGAGTTTTAAGTTTTGGGTGTTTTTACTCTGGTGATACTGATTATTCGGCTGCTTTCAAGCATATCTTGAAGGACAAATCTAGTGTTGACATATTCCTTTAGCATTTGCTTATCTTCGAAAGGCTTTATGACACATTCATTTATGAAACTTAGTTTTGTGAGATACAAAATTCTTGGCTGACAGTTATTCTGTTTTAAGGAAATCCAAAAATGGGGCTTCAATCCCTAATGGCTGGTGGGTCTGTTGAGAAGTCTGCCATTCCTATCATGATGTTACTTGATGCTTTTACCTCGCAGCTTGTGGCTTTTCTCTTCCACTGTAACTTTTACCAAACTGATGATTATGTGCCCTGGTGATGTCCTATTTCCATGAATATTTCAGCTGCTCAATGACCTTCACATATCCGATGTCTGAAGCTCTAGCAACAGCAGTGACTTTTTTCTCAATTATTTTATCAGACAGATTTTCTGTGCTTTTTGCTTTTTCCTCATTTCCCACAGGGATACCTATGATGCTTACCTTCATTTACTTTATATAGTCCTATATTTCTTGGAGAGATTTCTCATTTTCTTGATTCTTTTTATTACATTTTTGACTGACTGTGTTAATTTGCAAACCTTGTCTTCAAGCTCTGAAATTCTTCTGCTTGGTCTAGTTGTTAAAACTTTCTGCTATATTTTGAAATTACCCAATTTCATTTCCAGAAGTTCTGTTATACTTTTGAAAATATTATCTCTCTCTTCAGTGAATTTTTAATTTACATTCTAATTTATAATTTTAATTTCTTACTGTTGGGTTTCAAATTTCTTATAAATTCCATTGATTTTTCTTACCATCCATATCCTAAATTCCTTATCTAGCTTTTCAATAATTTCCTTTTTGTTGAGGTCCTTTGTTGGAGAGTTATTGTGATCCTTTGGGGGTGTCAAGATAGCCCATTGCATCATGTTGGCAAAGTTCATATGCTAATTCCTTCTTATCTGGAGCCTCTTCTCTCAGCTCAAAACAGATAGCCATGTAGTGTACCTGTCTTCCTCTGCTGGGACCTCTTCTGCTTGGTGAAGAGAGGAAGAGATCCCTGAGGGTGTGCTTGATTCCTCCTCCTCCAGAAGATTGACCAGGCTGGAGAGGGGCAGATGCACTGTTAGCATTTAGCACTGCTGCTCTGCTGTACCTCAGCATTCTCCTGGGGTTGTCACGGGGCCACCCGCCATGGTGGCCCACCAGATCTAATGGTGGCAGGTGCATCAGTGAATGCCCTGTCCAGGTCCATCTGCATTGGGGCTTCCCAGGCAGCAGTGGGAGCAGCTGTGGCACCCACATGGCAGACGGTGGGCACCAAGTGTGCATGTTCCTCTTGGGTTTCATGGGTAGCTTTCAGGCAAGGGCCACCTAGGCTATGGCACTGGGTCTATGAACACTTGCCCTTCTCAGGTGCTCTGGCAGTGGTGGTGCGCAGCATGGGCTGTACAAGAACATCAGGCCTCACTGCTCTCTTCCTGGCCCAGCAAGGGGTGAGATGAAGGCAGAGGCTGCAGAACTGACCCTGGGTAGATGCAACACTCTGGGGAAGGGACCTCAAAATAGCAGCAGTTGCAGTGTGCAGGGTTCAGAAGCCAATGGTGCTTTCCTTCTAGAGCAATGCCACTCACAACATCCAATCAGGAGACGGGCAGCAGCAGCATAGGGGGCCTCTCACAGCTCCAGTTGCAGTGTCCGCAGAGGGAATGCGGAGCGCCAGGGTTCTCCCACCTGTCCCTTCTGTATGTGTGGGTGTCTTCTCCACATACCTTGATCCTGCTTGTGGGTTACCTCCCTTCCCTCTCCTTCAGTGTGGGTGCCTCGCATTTCCTCTCTGTGAATATCCTAAGCTCTTTCCTAGAGGATCAAGCTGAAGATGAATACCTATTCTATTGATCCTCCCTGTGAGAGCAGTGGTGTGCACGCTGCTCTTAGCCCCCCCGTCTGGGCCTTGTTTCCTACCGGAGGGAGACAGGCTGAAATCTCGGCAGCCCCCTCCCATCCAGGTAAAGCCCACAGGTGGGTCATCCCTGGGGCTTTTTATCAAGAACAAGATGAAAGGAGCCTGGAGGCAGCCCCGACAGGGTAACATCTTCAAGACCATCCTTGCATAGAAAATCAGCAGGCAGCTAGGCTAGGTCTTTTGAACTCCCCATCTGCAGTCAGATTGGGGAAGCTGGTTTGTCTGCCCTGTGTTTCCTCCTCCCCCTTTCTGAATGTGTAATTGGACCACTGTCAACAATGTATTACACTATACCCAGCCTTACTCTTCTACCCAGCCCTGGGGGAAGGGTGCTTGGGATTCTTTTTCCTATTTTTGAATTTTGATACCTTTGCATCTTTTCACAGATGCTTTATCTTAGAGATTAATAAGAAGTTTCTCAGGAAATGGAGCTCTGCTGCATTCCCTCAACCTGCCACTGGGGGCATGAGACAACGTGTGCCTCTAGGCTTCTCAGACTTGGTACATTCAGTTGACCGGACAGACGTCTCCTTCTTTCTTCAAAGCCATCTCCCTTGTCAGCCCCAGCCCAGGTTGGGTCCCTCCAGAACCCTGACAGTCTCCTGTTTTAAACTCCTGCATCTTGGGGTGGGATGTATTTTTTTTTCTTCTTGGAAGGTCTTCCCTGTGTTCTTGGAGTTTTGAAGGTTCATGATTATAGGTCACTACGCCATTCATTATTTTGAACACACAGTGGGCCATTTCTTTCTAGAGATTAGTGTCCTTTGAATATGGGAAATAATCATATTGCCATTGCTTTTCTTTCCTTTTGTGTATGTGTGTGTGTGTGTGTGTGTGTGTGTGTGTGTGAAACAGTCTCACTCAGTCACCCTGGGGTTGAGTGCTGAGGCATCATAGCTCACAGCAACCTCAAACTCCTGGATTCAAGTGATCCTCCTGCATCAGCCTCCTGAGTAGCTTGGACTACAAGTTTTTCTGTTTTTAGTAAAGACAGGGGCTTGCTTAGCTCAGGCTGGTCTTGAACTCCTAAGCTCAGGAGATCCATCCACCTCCACCTCCCAGACTGCAGGCATGAGCCACCTTGCCATTGCTTTTTAATCATGTTATGCAATTCTTATCTGCATTTTCTTTCTATAATGCCTTTCAATCAGATATTGGCCATCCTTAATTGATCCACTAATTTCTTATCTTTTCTGTCTTATTATTCCCCTCTTTTTCTTAGCTTTCCTCTCTTCTTTCTGCGAGAATTCCTTGACTTTGTGTTCCAATACCTCTGTTGATTTTTGTTTATTTTCCTGGATTTTTTTTTACTGGCAATTTTTCCATTCTGTTCTCTCTCTCTCTCTTTTTTTTTTTTTATTAAATCATAGCTGTGTACCTTAATGCAATCATGGGTACAATGTGCTGGTTTTATATATAATTTGGAGTATTATCATCAAACTGGTTAACATAGCCTTCACAGCATTTTCTTGGTTATTATGTTGAGACATTTATATTCTACACCTCGTAAATTTCACATGTACCTTTGTAAGATGCACCATAGGTGTGGTCCCACCAATTAACATTGTTTTTAGCCAGAACACTTTCTTATTATTAGGTTGTTCCTTTTTATAACTTCCTGTTCTTGTTTCATGGATGTAAAAATCTTTCTCACCTTTTTAAGATGTTAATCATAAATGCTTTGAAGTTATCATACACATCCTGTGCTGCATCTGTTTCCTTTGAGTATATTTTTAATTTTTTTAAAAAATGTTGTAATCTTTTTGATATGCACTGTTTATGGTAGAGCCAGTCACGACAGGTGATTCTTCCCTGATCATTCATAGTTACGAGTGAGACAATAAAAAGCTTGATAGGAAGTTGTGTGAGTGTGTGTATGCTGTGTGTGTGTGCCCATGTGTAAAGCAAGGCATCTTTTGAGTTGACCCCTAACTGTCTAGAAAATAATATGAAGGTGCATTTCACAGAGGAGTGTCACATTTTTCTGCCTGAGTGCAAAGCCTGCTTGTGCTGACATGGAGCTGGGAGACAGAAAAGGCCTATGCCTCACCATTGATTTTGTAGACCTTTATTCAATCTCCTTGGTTTGAGTGAGGCATTTGTCCTGCCTTTCTCTGTGCCTAGTTTAGTAGCTCCATTAATTAAATGTTCTCCTGTGGCTGGGTATTATGGTCTACTGATGTGAAAACATTGGTTGGGGATGAAAGTATGGGGATATGACTTCTTTTTTTTAGTGGATTTTAGGACCTTCCCTCTGTCTTTAGACCCCTATCTTATCCCACCCTTTCCCTGCAGTTGGTGCTTCTCGTTCTTAAGATGCATTATTAGTGTGCTCTCATGACATGTTCTACATGAAGCTTTCTAAGTATCAGCAATGTTTACTAATGACCATGAAATTAAAGTTTTTAAGTTTTGTGCCCTCTATTTTCAGTATTTCCTGTATCTCTACCCTCACTTTAATTATCAGCTCTTGCATCCTTGAGCATCTAAGCTTCAAACCCTGTAAGAAGTTATAGTATTTATAAAACAACTGAAGCCAGATCTCCTGGCCTGTTCTTATGTCTAAACTTTACCATATAAGAGGCAAATAATTTTGTATGTACACCAGTAAGTATTTTTAGTTGAGTGAGTATCCATAACCTATTAGAAGTTGGATAATTCCCAGACACTTCAGTGTCACAGAGGAGGGAATGAGTGCACAGATGATTCTCCTTGTGCTTTGCAGGGAGATTCTTTGGTTCAACTGCAGGGCACAGCAGGGGTGTAGATGAGTGGACATGCTGCTTCAAGGAAGCAGCTGACGGTACCTCCCCAGCACTCAATAGCTCAGTTGGACACTTCTGGGGAATCATTACAGCATTTGTCCCTAATGGGGAGTCCCTCAGCAAAGCTGGGCCAGCCACAGGTAACTTCATAGTCAAGACACCTTGATTGATACACACACAAGTCCTGCAAATGGGAAGCTTGAAGACAGACACACTTGAAGTGCTCACACCGAGAATCCCACTTTGCTGTGAGCTAATGTTCCAGATGGCGGGACTTTTGAACAATTAACCTTTTCAACAATTAATTACTCAAGGAGGTGGGAAATCAGGATTCACATGAAGTCAAAGCAAGATGAACGCAAAAATTCTTTCAAAAAGTGACCTGCAGTCCAGAATCTGCCTGGATGTAGTTGTGGTCTTATTTTCCAAGAACATTCTTTTAAGACCAGACGTTATCAAATTACTAATTACAAAGGATATTTGAGCAGCTTAGAATTAACAACTTAAACCACATTGAACCACGGCAGTATCAACTTCTGTCATAAGAATGACTGTGATGTTGGCAGTAACTACTGCAGGCTGAACCTCCAGCCTCTAAAATGAACATCCGTGATGCCTACATCGGCAACAGTGTTATTTCTAAAAGAAGAGGTCACAAGCTTAACCTTTGCTTAAGCAAGGTGGATGTGCCTTCTTTGATGCTTTACAAAACTGCTCTTTTTGAAAAAAGTGAACAGCCATATCAGGTTTCCTATACAGCAACTGATTAAATAGCTGTCAAAAACCAGACTGGATCCTTCTAGTTCTGATTTTATCTGAGGTGTAGTTGCAAAGCATATACACTGCCAGGTTTAGGGTATCAGCCCAGGACCTTGCAGGGCTGCACAGCTACACAGCTCAGGGCAGCATCCAGTCTCCTGTAGAGCCAGACATGTCCTTCCTGCCCCCCTACCTTGCAGAATTGTGGCAAAACAAAGCGATTTTAAAAAAAGCTTTTTATTTATTAATGCAGTGTTATTTCTGCACACTGAATTTCAAAGAGGAGTCCATAAATATTGTATAATCCCTTTAAATACTGAATTACATTTTTTTCAAACAGAAAAAAAAGCTAAAAGCATGTTTTGTAGTAATTTTTCTGGGGCATACATGTACAAGTTACCCCGAAGAATAATGTAATCAGAATACATTTTATAGATTTAAAGACACAGGTTAAAATATATTTTTTCATAGATGAGTTGTATTGAATAAAATGACTTAAAAAATCTATACTACTTCTTAGTGTGAGACATTATTGATTTTTTTCTTTTAGACTGAAGTCGTTGGAGGGTAATTTAAATTAAGCTGGTAGAAATTTTCTTTTCTTTAAGATGATGGTTTTGAAAATGTTCTATTCACTTTTCTAAAGTGGAGTGGCTTTCGTTGTTGATTGATTTACATGCTGTTAATGTCTCCTTTCAAAATTTTCTTTTAAAAAATAAAATGCCCCAATCTGTTGGTGCACTTCAGTTCCCTGCCCTGAAGATTCAGAAAAAAATAGGAAGTAGAGACATCTGTATTAATATGTACACTCCAAATGAACAGTCAGCTCTAATTTTAGGCCTATCAACCTTGACAGCTCCTTTTTAATCACTTGGATTTGAACAGATACGCAAGTACGGGAACGAGAAGTAAAGAACTCACAATTCAGAAGTCACATCGGCACTAAAATTGCCTGAGAGGTGCATAGATTTATAATTTGTTCATTATGCTCTGATTCCAGAAATCCACGGTTTTATTAAAAATGGAAACCAGAAACCATGTAGAATGTGCAAATCCATATGAATGGCCTGCTTATTTGCAAATGTCAGATCTGAGAAGCCACAGATGTCTCCTGCAGAGGGTCTGAGGCTTGTCCGTGAGTCGCGTGTTTGTCCACCCTTCGGCACTGGCAAAATGAAGCCTGGTAAATAAAGGAAGCCTGCTGGCAACCTCCTCCACCATTCCTAGGTGGGCAAGATTGGCCTTTTAGAAACAGTTTTAAAAATGTGAATTTCTACCATTTCTTTTATTCCTAGATCCGAGTTGGCATGTATTTTGTACCAGTTGAGTAATAATATAGTTCGACCTTGACACAAATGGAGGGTATCAGTTTCCAAAATGTATTCCTTCCAGGACGAAAGGAAGCTCAGCATTCTACGGTCAGGTACAACATCAACGTAAAAACGACAGAACATTCATCCAGGTGAGCCCTATATTTGATTTGCTAGACGAGGCAGGACGCTGAGTAGCTGGGTGCCGTCCAGCAGCATTTCATTAAATGCCTCTCTTCGAGCTCTTGGTGCCATGGCCGTGACACTGCCACATGTCATCCGTCTTCCTGGCTAGTAAACCACTGTGTGATCAATTCTTCTGCAAGGGAAGCTCATAAAATGTTTCAGCACTAACTACAGAGTTCTCATGTCATGAAACATCATGACTGATGCACCATGGCCGAAGTTTAATCAAAGACAAGAATTAAAATATACAGTAAAGGCACTGTGGTGGAGGGAGGGGCTCTGCAGAAGTGCTAGCCAGGCCCAGGGCAGGTCCAGCTGGGTTGCTAATGGTCCTGGCCGTTTTCATCCTGTGGCTTCTGTGAAGTGACTTTAGGCTTCATTGAAGGCATCCTCCTTCTCGCTCCCAGCCCACTCCTCCCAGCTGCCTGTGAAAACTTCCCACTAGCGCTGACATCCTCTCTGCTGGAATTCTCTGACAATTGGGCTGGAACTCGCCAGGCAGGGAGACTTGAGCCACACACACAAAAGTCCAGGCCTCTCAGAGACAGCTGCCCACGGAGGACTCTCTATGTCGGCTCCAAGTTCAGGGCATAGGAGAGGCATTGCTCCCACTGCAACCTTCAAAAACAGGGCAGGTTTAGGAGTGGATGGCAGGTGCTCGCTCCGGAAGCCCCCCACTTCCAAGTTCACTGATGCCTCATTAGTACTTGGCTTAGTCACAGAAGAAACCCAGAGAGGGGAGGATGCATCATTATTTACACGGCTCCTAGAAGTGGGACTCCTGCCACTTGCTTGGTACCAGTTCTTCATGTTTTATGAATAATACTACGATAGGGGAAAAGATTTTTAAAAAATTGTGTGCTGTAAAGCACTCTGATTTCTGAGGGATCCAGCAGACAGGATATCCTGTTTTAAGGGCCAGACCCTGAAACTATCCAGAGCACTGATGGATGTTGCCTATTTCAGAATTTCTCCTCATCTCCCCTGTGTGAGTTTTTACTAAGCCCCGGGTCAGGGCTCCTGCTGCCCCTTCTGAGTGGGTGTGATGGGAGGGCTTCTGGGACACAGGTCCGCTCCTATTTCCCAACACCAGCCAGTGGGAGTGATAATTTCCTGAAGGGGTCATGTAGGCAGCCAAGAAGCCAGGAGCCACTTCTTTCACTGCCGTCCACCACTGGCTTTCTCTTTCCTCCTCTCTTTTTCCTTCCTTCAGAATCCTGCACACACACAGCTGCACTCGTGTTCTGACCCCTGGTGTAACATGTTCTCTTTAGCATCCAAGCCAATAGCTTTCTTCCTCAACAGGTAATCTCAGCATCTTTGGTATTTTATTATATGTGAGTGAACAGGCTGCCGTTGTTACCTGATGTTTTTCAAAGACATTGGGTTCTTTTTGTGAAGATCAAACAGAGAAACATTTGTACAGAGAATTGCCTAAATTAGTATTTATGGAAGACTTTGATCTATAACTATAGAAAGTGGTCAGAAGCATCCTCACCATGATATATTAATATTTCAAAGTTGGTGAGCCAATAATTTGAATTCCATTTGAATTCTCCAACAGAGAGAGGGAGATGTAAACATTCTCATTAGTACTTGGCTTAGTCACAGAAGAAACCCAGAGAGGGGAGGATGCATCATTTTTTACATGGCTCCTAGAAGACTACTATTAAAGTTGTCTGTGCCTTTATGTTGTATTTTGGGGACAGAAACATAGTTGATAAATTATGGTATTTTAAAATGCCAGGTAATGTATCTTTTAGTGAAAATACATGCACAAGGTACCATTTAAAATGCTGTATTTGGTAATACTTAAAATGTACAAATATCTGTTTATAAACACACATAGATAGACATTTCATATGCACAAATCTATATAAATACATATAGTTTTTTAAAGGCTCTGTCTTTTGCTGGGCATTTCAGTTTTTTTATTTCCTAGAATCTCAGTCATCTGTCACTTGGCAGCAGTAGACTGGCTTCTTAATGTGCTCCTAGGGGGTTATTATATCTTATTTGCTGGTGTTGAAACCCTGACTTATTTCCCCTTGAGGCTGGGATTGACTGTAAATTAAAAATATTAAATATCAACAGGAAAATGGCTCTCATCCTCTGAAGATTTCAATATGTACTTTTATTCATTCTGTTTGATCTCTAATTCTGTTAACTTTCATGTTTTAACTCATCCTACCGAGAAATACATTTCATCTAAAAATCTGAATGCTTCTAACTGATTGAGCTGTGTCTCTCTCTCGCAGCCCCCTGGTTGTGCTCTCAGCGTGATCGCGTTTGCATCTGACCAATGCCGGCAAACACCTCGTGTGGGAACCAAGTGAAGCTTCCTAAGGGCACACACAGCTCGATGTTGCTTTACAGTCTTCAATCTTTTAAAATTTTTTTTACTCTATAGCACATTAGAGTTTGATTTATAGATACGTTGAATGAATTTATTTGTTACACTTAAACTATTTTCAAATGCTGTTTGATAGTTATCGCTCATTATAACTAAAATATACTCCATAGATCTTTTTATTTTATAATATTAGAGTTATTTTTATTAAAATATGGACTCAGGAAATATAATTGACATTATGTAGAGGGGAGGACAATGCCTGTATACTACTCCAAAACAGAGCTCTGTCATTTAAAATGTCATCACCTCTTACCGGCAGGTAGCTGTGAGGCTTGTCTTGAGCCCAGTGACCTAAGAAGTGACAGTCCTATTCTATGACCATGGTTGGCAGTAGGCTGGCACATGCTGCAGCCAGATCACCTTCCTGTCCTTAATTAAAGTTAAGACATGGTGAAAAATATTCATAGAAGTGGATACTAAAGTGTAATGCAGTTAAAGCGGTGACTCCTTTAGATCTGTCCTAATGGATTTTAACATGTTAGATGAAGCCCCAATAATGAAAACTATGTGGTGCTAAAAAGAGATGAGCAGCACAGTGGAACAGAACAGCAAGTTAATAAAAGAAGTAAACTCAAAAAGTAATTCGTAATGTAATACAGACACTCTCCTTAAATAGTGAAAAGGAAGATTATTAATTAATATTCATAACAAAGTAGGCGGCACCTGTGGCTCAGTGGGTAGGGCGCCGGCCCCATATTCTGAGGGTGGTGGGTTCGAACTCAGTCCTGGCCAAACTGCAACAAAAATAGCCTAGTGTTGTGGCAGGCACCTGTGGTCCCAGCTACTCAGGAGGCTGAGGCAAGAGAATCGCCTAAGCCCAAGAACTGGAGCTTGCTGTGAGCTGTGACACCATGGCTCTCTACTGAGGGCAATAAAGTGAGACTCTGTATCAAAAAAAAAAAAAAAAAAAAAAAAAAATTTATAACAAAGTTATAGACTGGCCTTTAGAAAAAGTAAGAAGGAGAGAGAGAGAAAGATCTATATACTTCTTACCAATCAATTTTGGGCAGATTGAGGAGTAAGAGGAGTTAAACAAAATGAAATAAAATAAATGAAATGAAATAAAGCCCTAAGGAAAAAACAAAACAAACCCTTACATATGATTTTATTTATTTATTTATTCATTTATTTTTGCAGTTTTTGGCCAGGGCTGGGTTTGAACCCACCACTTCCGGTATATGGGGCCGGTGCCCTACTTCTTTGAGCCACAGGCACGGCCCCATATGCTTTTATTTAAAACCTTGCAATGTGGAAAGACGTTTAAGCATGGCACTGAACTGAAAAGGCATGAAAGAAAATTAAAAATTTTATTACTTATAAAATTCACATTTTAGGTTGTATAAAAATATCTTAAGTAAAGTCAAAGGAAGAATGACAAACCAAGAAGAAATATTTGTGAACCCTATAGCAAATAAAGAGCTAATTTACTTAATCTACAAAAAGCTCATAAACTAAATAAAAGAAAGACAAAGAGCCCAGTATTTGAAAAGCTAAGTGAATAAACATGAATTTCATGGCAGAGAACGTCTTCTGACCAATTAACCTAAGAAAGTCTTATGCATAATTAGAGAAATGCATATGTATCTGTGTGTGTGTGTGTATTAGATGGGGGGAAATGGTATGGCATTTCATTATATGAATTTTTCCTTACCTAATTATTAAGAATTTGGCAGTACCTAATGCTACCCATAACATGAAACTTGGAGTCCCAGCTGCTGTTGGTCAATATAACTTGAAATGACAATTTTTAGAAGGCTATGTTCTAATATTTTAAAATTTAAAAAATTATGAGCCAAGAGCTCTGCTTTCAATAATGATAAAGTACCTTATTTCAGACTATATAACAATTATAGGTAGGTATGGTTACATAGCAGTTATAATTTACATAATACTAGTTATAAAATATTCTTAAACAACTATTTAAATATATTAGAATGTGACCAAAAGAAGGCAGAAAGTGAAGAGGGATGATATTGATCTAAAGAATTACATTGTGTGAGATTTATATTTCTGCAAGCTTTTCTTGAAGACACCAGTCCTTGTGATGTGGAGTAAATAGAAATGAAGAGGGAACCCACAGACTCACTGCCTTGTATGTTCCAAGGGCAGGATTCAGGCTTGCTTAGCGTGGCTGGAAAGCAAAGGCAAAGGATATCCTGAAAAGGTGGGAGCTACCAAGGGACAAGACCCAAAATCTGAATATGAGCTTCACTCAGATTCTTGGCTAATACCTGAAATACACTGGCAAGGAGACGTGACACCTGGTGACAGCTGGGGGAATGGAAAACCAAATGAGTGGAGAGTTCAGCCTCTGCCCACTCTAGGGAAGTCAGAGTCTGGAGTTTAATTTAGCTCCAGTTTACTGCATTTAACAATCTTCAAAGAAACTAAACAGAATCCAGAGTCTCTACAATTATTATCCACATTGTCCAGCTCACTACAGAAATTTGACAGGCACAAGAAAAACAAAAACAAAAACAAAAAACCCCAGAAAACCCATAGGCACAAGAAAAGAAAGACAACAGAAAATGACTCACCCAAGTGACCCAGATGTAGGAATTAGTATATACAAAACTTAGAGCAGTTAATATAAATATATTCAATGACTTAGAGAAAAATGTAGCATGTTGCATAAACGGGAGGTATTTGGGCAAGAAATGAAAAGTTAAAAAAAGGTGATAATTCTAGAACTGAACACAGTATCTGAAGTATATAATTTATGGACTAGTTTAACAGCAGATTAGAGACAGGTGGGGAGGAAAGGAGGCACTGAACTTGAAGGTAAATGAAGAGAAATTATCCAAGCCGAAGAATAAAAGATGAAAAAAACAGGTGATGAAAAAAAAAATGAACAGACATCAGTGATTTGGGGGCTCTCATCAGACAATGTAATAGATGCATAATTGAAATCTCAAGGAGGAGAGAGAAGAGAGGAAAAATAAAAATGTTTGAAGAAGTAAGTGCTGAAGTTTTCTAAAATTGGTAAAATCTTAAACCTACAGATCCAAGAATACCAGCAAATGCTCAGTAGGACACATCCAAACTAAAAATAGCATCTAAGTACATCCTAGTGGGATTGCAGAAGACCAAAGATAAAGAGAAAACCTTGTAAGCAGCCAACATGGGAGAACCATCATAAAAATGACAGCTGACTTTTCATAAATATCAATAGGAGTAAAAGGTAACAGGGTGATATTTTTAAAGCATAAAAAGAAGAATAAACTGTCAACCCAGAATTCTATACACAGTAAAAATATTCTCCTAAAAGGAAAACAAAATAAAAACCTTTCAAATGTAAGAAAACTGAGAGATTTTTTTCACCATCAGAACTGCAAAATAAGAAATCTTAAAGGAAATTCCTTAGGTTGAGGGGAAATGAAATCTTACGAAAAAATTAAACGTATAAATTGAGATAGAGATCATTGGAAATGAATAACGCTGCTATAAACATCCATGTTCAAGCTGCAGTGCATATATGTGTTTTCCTTTGTCCTGGGTATATACCTAGGATAGATTTGTTGTGTCATACGGAGCTTCTTTGTTTAATCATTTGAAGAATTTCCAGACTGTTTTCCAACCTGGCCACACCATTATATGTTCCTATTACCAGCGTAGGAGGGTTCCATTTTTCCACATCCTCACCAACTCTTGTTACTCATCTGTCTTTTTGACTCCAGCCGTCCATGTGGGCAGTGAAGTGACATTGCACTATGCTTTTAATGTAGGTTTCCCCGATGACGTGTGGTGCTGAGTGTCTCTTTATGTGTGTGGTGGCTGTTTGCATAACCTCTTTAGAAGATGTCTATTCTGATTCTTTGTCTAATTTTTGAACTGAGTTATTTGCCTTTTGAGTTGTAAGAATCTTTTATGTACTTTACACACCTAATGTTTTCCCAGCAGCAGACATATTGACTAAGTAATAAGGAAAAGTAAAGTTTTATAAACATTATATTTATATGAAAATATATGTAGAATTACACACATATGTATCTCTACGAAATATTTACAATTTTGAAGATGGGGTGACATTTTTCCAGATGACCATGGGGACACTGCCAGTATTAAACTCTTGTCTCCCAGCCACCCCCGCCCTTCTTTCTCTGCTTTGCGATGCTGGGGCCCAGACTCTCCAACCCCCAGTTCTGTTCACCAGGGGCTCCCTATTGGGACCTGGCAGGACAGGGCCCTGGCATTGCTGGGGGATGGAGACAGGACTCCATTTTTATTCCTATCAGCATCGTTTGGTCCAGGGAAAAAACAAGTGATTCAAGTTTTCAGTTCTTCCAATATGCACAGAATGGTCCCCATCCTTTCTCCCTCCCGGCCACCTGCTTGCCAGCCAAGCAGTCTCCCTCCACCACCCCAGATACTTAAAGGTCTGGGTCGCCCAGGGATTCTCCTCTAAGCTTCTACGTTTTGATAATTCTATTGAATTAGACCTTAGACTTTCCAGGTCCAGTGGTCTGGGTTGGCGCTGGGCTAAACTATAAAAATAAGAACTATTTATTTCTAGCTCTGCCACACATCCCGTGTTACCTGGATTTGCGTTCTAATTGCCCACTCTCTCATCCCCCACAAACTTGCCTTCTGCCCCTTGACTGAGCTTTCCTGAAGCACCAGGAGCTTTTCAAACTGCAATTTTCCTCCTTGAGACTCACTTTGTTTTCCTCCTTGAGACTCAAGTTGCTTCTATTTACACTTGAGACAAAACCATAGATCCATGCCACATACAAAAGGCCCTATCTGGTTGGCTCCAGACCCCCACTGTGATGCTGTCTGCAGCTGCCCTTGCTCCCTGCCCCAGCGTGTGCTGGTGAACTCCGGGCTCTATAAGGAAACTCCATCAGGCCCCCCACCTGTGAAATCCACCTGCCTGGAATGTTCTTCCCCTTGAACATTTACTGAGATTTACTTGCTCACACTTACTCATCCTACAGATCTCAGTTTAAAAGTCACTCCTCAAAGCAGGTGTCTATGGTGACCCCACTTCCGTAGACAGTGCCTCTGCTCTCACCCCACAAAGTCTAGTTCTGTTCCTTGCACTTGGCAATATTTGTGGCAATTTGTTATGCATGTATTTGTGTGATCATTGTTGTGTAACTTTATGTCTGCTTCAGGAGGCTGACGCAGACTCCTTATTAGAACAAGGGCCTGGTATGTTGTTTTTCACTGTATTTCTGACACCCAGGATATATTTAGAGGCCTGGTAAGTATTGGATGAATGGATGAATGGATGAATACATGAAGCAGATGAAGACCCCTTAGAAAAATCTACAAGAGGCCTGCCTGCGCAGGGCTTCCAGGTTTTAAGACATGCTCAAGTCTCCGTGTCACAGCTGGGTATTTTGAACGTGGACGGAAGCTGTGTCCAGGCCGCATCTCCCTGGAGACTGCACACACTCAGCTCCATTCTCCAGGCTCTTGTCTGTTCAGGGGTTTCTGGTGCTGATTCTCTGGAGCAAGCTGACGCTATGGCTCCTGCCATGGCCTTGATGCGTCCTTTCTGATGTCATTAGCAATCGTTTTCTTTCTTGATTACCTTTACCCACCATGAACAATTATTTAATGTTATTATTAGACCTAAAATGGGACAAATAAACAGCCGTCTTAAAAGGCTTCTGACACTATATATAAAGGTCTCCAAGGTGCTGCTGACATTAGGGTGGCAGGACTCCCAGCTCTCCACATGTTTCTTTTAGCCTCACAGAGGGCAACAGGCTCCTTACAGGCACTTGCTAAGACCTTGCTCCTACAAGGTGGATGGTGATAAGTTTCACTCAAATATGTGAGTGCTTGTCATATGCTTGGGATTTTCCGTGACACTGTTATGGCCATTTTACAGGTGAGGAAGCAAGCTGAATGCAGTGAGATGACTCGCTCCAGGACACTCAGAAAGTGAGTGGGAGAGCTGGTCCAGGAAAGAGTAGTTTAGAACCCACCCTTCCAAAAGCAATTTTATTTGTTGGACTTGAGATAGGGTTGTTTATTCCATGACATTACGGAAATACATTAAAAAGAAATCCAGGCATTATCTTAGGAAGGCCTCAGCAAGACCTCGTCCATGACCTCTGTTAGCCCCAGTTTGTAGGTGGGCTGTAGAAGGGTCCAGACACACCTGCTCTCCTGCAGCAGAGACCACCATGCTTCCTTATATGATTCTGCAAACAAGACCCTCACTGTGGGCCCCATGGGGGAAAGCAATCATTTTCACCTGTTTTACTCCTCCAACGTGATTAAATTACATAATACTAATGATGGAGATCTTCACTTAGAGTTTGTATTTTATAATCCATTCCTGCAGAACAGAAAACCTCAATTAATGTAGGTCATTGCGTAAAAGAGAGGAAATGTGAAAGGCAAATATATTCTAAATTCCTCCTAAAAGGTAAAGTTTTTTATTAAGGAGGCACAAATATTGGTGGTGATACAACTAGTGAAATGTTCAAGAAACTAATTTCAGTATCAGGAAAGGTCAAGTAATTGTTCTTAAATTTGTGAGAATCTCAGGGCTCTAAGTAACATTAAAGAAAATCTAGCCCAATGGGCTCATTTTCACACACACCCCCAGCCCCCTACTGACTCTACCACAGAGCTCTTCTGCCAAGAGATAATTCTAATTTTTATCAAGTAGCAATGGATTAAACTTGGCAAAAGGGGAGGGACTGTCTATGATCCAGTGTCTCCTAGCTCATGGCCTCCGTTCAGTCTGATTTTCCTTTAAGGGAGAAAGATCCTGGGATGGTCGTTCTTGACTAAAATGTCAGGATAGATTTTTACTGCTTTTGGAAGGATTTTTTCAGAAACTACCATGCATTCCCTATCCTGAAGATCCAGCCATTGGTTTAAGGCAGATAAATAACAAAGAAGTCACAGCAAACAGATCTGAAGAGGCAAAAGGGAAATAAATCACGGTTAGCCCAAATGTTACCGGTAACTTCAGTAATACGCAGTGGATAAAATTTATGCCGTGAGCATTTTTATTTGCCAGGAAGCCACAAAGTAGATTATACATTTTATTGGTTTTTCTCTTTTTAAGAAAAAAGAAAAGACTTCAGAAAAAAGTTTGATCCAATGTATTACATGAATTGAAGTCAATATTTTAAAACTTTCTAATTTCTATACTTAAAACAATTGTCTTGCCTACCATTATTCAGAGTGATTCTTGGGTACAGATAAATAAATTGTTTTTCTGTTTATTTGTTTTTACTGTATATTATAGAGATCAGCACTCTGAGATCAAAACCAGATGTATTAAAAATTCCAAAGTAGACATCCACTCTTCTCATTAGATTTTTTTAGTGCTGAACATAAATATGTTCTCATTTGATATCACATTTAATGTGATGCATTTTCCCCTTCATTTTCAATTCTTTGTCAGACTATGCATTACAGAGTCATTTAAAAGAGACTTGAGCTGTGCAATGACCAAATAAATTCATTCCAGAGAAAGATGATCTCTTCTGCTGCACATTTTGGAATTACATCTTCTAGCTCATATTTTACCACATGCTGCATAACTAGCTCCAGGCCTCAAGATACATTGTGCTCTTGGGCTTTTTCCAAAGGGAGAAAAGTCAAGGGCATCCCTTGCCAGAAAAATGTTTTTACATGAGGCAGAATATATTTGTGCTGGTCCACAGAAACTTCCCTCTCACTCTTCCAAAATCATTTTTGCAAGAGCAGCACCTTCTTCCTTCTGCCTGTCTCCCCCAGTGCCTGGAATGGGTTCAAGGGCTCAGGTGGCATTTACTGGCTGTTGGTAGGCCACTTTAGTGAAGGACCGAGGGCTGGATTTGGGAACTCACGTGCCAGGGATTTCAGACTCCATTTCTCCTATATTAGGCAGCCTCACGTCTGACTGCAGCAAATGAATTCCAAGGGAGAGAAGGAAGCTTAATTTTCAGGTCTACTGAATCTCTGGCCTCTTTGAAAGACCTGCCACTCTGCAGAAGAGCTTCTTGACAGACCAGAGGAACATTTTGTGAGTCTGGCAGCTCTCCGTCTAGCGGACAGTAATGAGGTTGGGAGAGGGTTCCTGGCTGTCTCCATGGGCAGTGTTCTGTTACTGACAATGTGGGCCAGCTTTCAAGGAATTAAAAGATTTCAACAAATGCCCAATGTAGGAGAATGGGGGGAAAATCAGATTTAAGGCATTTGAATTTTAGCAGAGCTGGTGTACAGGAACAAGGGGAATGGTGAGGTAGATTCACCTGCTGGAACCAGAAGGGCTTCAGAGAGCATCTATAGTTCCTGCCCCATCTCACAGGTGAGGAAGTCTAGCTCCGGGGGGAAGCAACTGGATGGTTACCTGACGTGTTAGTCTTTTCAACCATATGCTAGCCTTTTTCAACACTGAATAAATAAAGGCTTAAACCTCTTATAAGTTGGTGGTGACTGGTTGTAGCAAATAATTCTGAAGGCATAGGGCTAGGGATTGCAAGCTCAATTGCCAAATGGTATCTGGCACAGAAAGAGGAGGAGTGAGTTGGGTCAGAAGGCAGCTTGTCCTCTCTGCTGGGGAGGCCATGGGAGTGGTGAGGGTTTGGCAAACCAGAGTGCCCCTGCCGTATTTTTAGGAAACCGGAATCACCCAGCTCCAGCCATTCACGGCCTCTCAGGACAGTGGGCCCTGAATTGAATTGACGGGGTCAATTCTTCCTACTTTTCAAAAAAAAAAAAAAAAAAAGCCAGAAAAAAATCATGTTTGTGTGAAATCCCTGGCTTTTAAGATGTCAGTGATCACAGTTGAACTGCATGGGTCCGCTTATACCCGGGGTTTCTTCCACCCCTGCCCCTCGACAGGCCAAGCTGGTCAACGTGAAGCTGATGATCCACTCTGTGCACAGGGAGCGTAGTTTCTCTTTCTTAGATTTTCTTAATAACATTTTCTCTTCTCCAGCTTACTTTACTGTAAGAACACAGAACAACTCAAGCTTACACAACATACTAACAGGCTGTTTATGCTAGCTGTAAGGCCAAAGGTCAACAGTAAGCTCTTACTAGGTAAGTTTTTGGGGAGTCAAAGTAATACACCAAGTTTTGACTGTGTAGGGGGTCAGTATTTCCCATGATGTTCAAGGATCAACTATATCTTGAACTTTAACTTTGGTCTCCAGCGCGTAGCTCGAACACAACACACCTGTAGGCTAAGCCAGCTTGGGACCTACAGTCAGAGACTTCCAGTTGAGAGAAGGAACTGGACTTGCATTCCAGAAACGCTGTCTGCTCCAGGCTGCCAGCCCATGGGTGGACAGACTCCTTAGGCACAGAGATCTTCATCTCCCTAGCCGGGTGGAGTCTAGAGGTAGGAGTCACACTCTTGGGACTGGCAGAAGCTTTGCTCTGCTGTTCTTTCTCTAAGGCAAACCAGTCTGAGCTGGACAACAGGCCTCTAAACAATGTCCCTGCGGTTTCGGCATTGCTTAGCCAGAGATGTTTCCATTCATTCATGGTGACAGACAAAGGCTGAATTAGATCCCTCGTGCTGGACGTGGAGCAGGTGTGCAAAAGGAGCCACCGTGAGGCTGACCAGATGTCTCCCTAGGATGCTGTACTTCCATGCGTCTACTGGAAATTCCCTGTGTCTGGAACTCAAGCAAGCAGAATGCATCCTGGCCACAAAGTACCAGAGTTTAGACTTGGCGCCCTGTTCTGTCAGGAAGCTGAGGCTTCACGCACCACTCACTTGGCTCCCATGTGTTCCCTGTAACCATTTTAAGTGTTTTGTGTTTTGCTTGAAGTAAAAAAAAAATATGGTAGTAAAGTTGAAAAGTATATTGACTGCCATTTAACTAAAATTGTACACTGCATTTACAGAGCTGTTTTATAATATAGTAAAACTGCATTACAGGTAGGGAAGTTTATTTTTATTTGTCTTAATTTGCTTTTAATTAGTGTAGTTCAATATTAATATCCAGTCACTACTGAGTTTACGGCATGGTATGGGATGGGATAGTGGGGGCATGGAATTAGTTAGGCCCATTTTTCATAGCAACTCTCAGGCAACCATAAACTACACTTATCCAGAATCTACCGATCCCCATGGGTGCCAGATAATGGGAGATCATTGTACATTATGTTGAGAACAAACAGAGTATGCCAGTCTGCTTCCAAGGAGAAAAGGAACATTCTGTCCTTTTTAAACGACTCTCAAACAACAGAATGCCATAGGGTTTCTTAAAATTGTAAAATGCTTGCACATTGTACAGATTTACAATTATTTTTTATCCCCTCCAGACAAAAATAAACAAAAGAAAAAAAACAATAAATGAGAAATTGGTTGTATCTAGTTTTCATTAATGCACGAAATGATTTTCTTCACTCTTGACGCCTGTTCCTTCCTCTATCTGTTCTTTTTCCTCTTTAGCTGCTCCCTATTCCAGAAAGTCCACCTTCAAAACCTGAACCGACGTTCCACAATCCTCGCCCCTGGGAAGTCTCCCTACCTGTAGCCTGACAGCCCTCTCGTGTGGGCCAAGCCTCTGCTGACTTTTTCGGGGAGACTGAGAAGACATTGATAGCTCTGGCTTTAATTCCGCAACCAAATGACTGGGAAATACCTGACCACGTGGGGCTTTGCTTTGTTCTCTTTGTAGAACTGGTGGGTAGACGTGGGCTGCACCACCGGCTGATGTGACAGGCAGGCAGGCAAGGCCAGCTGTGAGGGCAAGGGATTTGCTTTGTCTGGTCCGTGCCCTCAGCAGAACAGTGTCTGGAACAGATATTTGCTGATTCGGAAGCACAATTTTATATATGAAAGGCACAATATTACATTACATATTTTATTACTATAACTTCTAAACTACGTTACAGCCCGATTCCTTTGGTTTACATTCCATTTCATTTTATCCTCGTCACAATTTTTTTATGGAGCCTGTTATAAGTGCCCTTTATTTCTCCAATTATATTTCACCTAAATACTTTTATGTCATCTTTAAATAAAACTTTTAATGGATGAGAATTTCACATGTATTTCCATAAGTCAAAAACAACTATTTTATTTTCTGTTTACAAATAATTACCCATGTATAAAACTACACTACAGAGGTATAATCAGATAAATATTTTGTCTATTGGATCAATATTTAGCAAAAAGCATATGCCTTGTGTACTGTCTCTTCACTTTCATAAATTTTAATGTCAGCAAATTATCTCGTAAGTTATCTCTTAGGGTTAATCTACTGTAATTCCCAAAATGCTCTCTTGTTAATGAATATTTGGGTATTTCTCATATATACGTCTCAGACCTGACCATAAAGTTCAAGAAGTCAAAATAGGTGGTGCCTGTAGCTCAATGGGTAGGGCGCCAGCCACATACACTGAGGGTGGTGGGTTTGAGCCCAGCCTGGGCCAGCTAAACAACAATGACAACAAAAAATAGCCAGGTGTTGTGGCGGCCTATCGTCCCAGCTACTCGGGAGGCCGAGGCAAGAGAATCGCTTAAACCCAAGAGTTGGAGGCTGCTGTGAGCTGTGATGCCACAGCACTCTACCGAGGGTGACATAGTGAGACTCTGCCTCAAACAAAACAAAACAAACAACAATAAAAAAAGTCAAAATAGAGTCTTCTTTACCATTTGTACCTGTTAACTTTCAATGCAAACCAAAATCACTTTAGTATTTTAAGCATAAAGAGATTTGATACGGGGACCTGATGCTTGTTGTAAAGGTTAATGACTAAAGGAGGAAGAACTGAAGAGTGTTAAGAACTACTGGTTTTAGGAAGAGAACACCCCAGGAATCTGGGGTGACCACTGCAATCTCTACTTCTTAAGATTTGTGTTTTTCAGCCTGGTCTAACAATGGGAATGGCCAAAAAGTGGAACCAAGGATGGCCCCCATCTACCCTCTGTTTTTGAAGTTTCGTGGAAATGTACCAAACTATTGGACCTACTTTGTACCCAGATTCCTTGCTGCCTGGGACTCTTCAAAATGCTATCTCCTACCTTTCCAGCCTCTACAGTAAAGAAGGGTGCTGTGGAAGGAGGTAGGCATGGGTGCTAAAAGCCCACTTGCTGCATTCATCAACCACCACACTCCCAGCACCAAGAGTACCTGGCACAGGTGGATGAAAATTATTAGTAGCTATGTCCCTGCCTTGAGCGTGCTTAGGATCCATCTAGGAGACAGGTGTGAAACAATCTAAATGCAACAAGGGCAACAAAATAATTTCTCAAGCAATATAGTAGAAACGGCAATTCTCTGATTAGGACGACAGTGGAAGACTTTACTGAGGGGTACTATTAATAATTTATAACACTGGAAGCTAATTAGAGGTGAATACAGACAAAGTTTTGGTCTGTCTGTCTGGACTTCTTTGCCTCTTTACAAAGCAATAAGGCATCAGAAGGCCGACATTTGTTAATGAGTGTTTGTTCTCCCTAATATCCCAAATGATGTTTTTGGAAGATCACCATATGTACCAATCCCCTCTGACTGGATTCAGTCCTTATTATGTGTACCATTCAGGTTTAGATAATGTGAGATCATCAAGGTGTTCTGTAGAATTTAGTGTTGCTGTTATATGCACTGAACTTTCAAAGACTAAGATAAAACCATTAGATAATCTCTGTCCGAAAGCTTTTCCACCTTTATTATATGGGGACTGCCAAGGTGAGGGAGAGGCAAATACAGAATTTGGAGGAAGCTAGAAGAGATACTTTAACAGTCTACTCATGAAATCTTTGTGATTTCACACTTATCTAACATTGGCCTTGGGTAAGATTTTGCTGGGTTCTCATTTGTACAAAGTAGACACCATAGGATGAAAAAACTCTAATATTCTTCCAATTAAGTGGTCCTGTATCTCACCTTGAATTGTCATCAACAGAGGAAGAGATATTTACATAGAGACTTGACACGCTGAGTAGGATTTCAACTGATGGAATAAAATGAGAAAATGTCTTAAGGCAAGAAAGTTTACAGTCTGCTTGTGATAGTGTGAAGTTCAATGGAGCTTTCAAATAGGGATTATTTAAGAAGGTGCTATAGGTTGAATTTTTTCCCCTGAAACTCCTAACCCTTAGTACCTCAGAATGTGACTGCATTTGGAAATAGGATCATTGCAGATGTAATTAGTTAAGATGATGTCATACCAGAGTAGGGAGGGCCTCTAATCCAGGATGACCAGGTCCTTATGAAAGGGAGAAATGTGTACACAGATCAACACACAGGAAGAATGCAATGGGGACATGAAGAACACCATGGGGCATGAACATGGCCATGGAGACATGAAGAACTCCAGGGGGTCATGAAGATGGCCATGGGGACATGAAGAACATCTCAGGGACATGAAGAATGCCATGGGGACATGAAGATGTTCATAGGGACATAAAGATGGCCATGGGGACATGAAGAATGCCATGGGGACATGAAGATAGCCATGGGGACATGAAGAATGTCATGGGGACATAAAGATGGCCGTGGGGGCATGAAGAATGCTATGAGAATGTGAAGATGGCCATGGGGACATGAAAAATGGGGACACAAAGAATGCCATGGAGACATGAAGATGGCCATGGTGACAGGAAGGTGGCCATCTACAAGCCAAAGAGAAATCTTTCCCTCAGAAGGGACAGATTTTACTGGAATCTTGACCTTGAACTTCTGGCTTCCACAATTGTGAGACGATAAATGACTGTCATTGAAGTGACCCCAGTTTGAGGCAGCCATGGCAGAGGAATATAGGAAGGGTGTAATAGGAAAGGTGGTTGAGGAAGGCAATTTGAGAACATATCAAGGAAATGCGACCTTTGTACATAAATGACATGAGGAGAGGAGAGGAGAGGAGAGGAGACAAGGGCTTGGGGTAGAAGAGGGAAGTGGTACAGCTCTGCTTCAGGGAAATGTAGGTGGATACCAGATTAGCATGGGCAGGATGGAGGCTGGGAGGCCCATGAGTGATCCTGAGCCCCAGGCACGGGAAGAAGGGCCTGGGCAAGGCAAGACAGTGGGACAAAGTGGCCTTGCTGCTGACGGACTCGAGGATGCTGGAGGAGAGGTGGTGAACTGGCTCCGAGGTCCCTGCTTGGCCAGGAGGAGTGGTTACTGGAGTGTCGTTTTGGAAATGCTAATTTTGTGGGGAAAAAAAAAAAAAAATAGCCATATGGAAGGTTCTCAGTCAGCTGTAAGTTTGGAACAGACCCTCAAGGCAATGCTGGAAATGTCCTTTCCAGCTGGCAGCTTAGCAGTGACAATGACGCTGCCACTATGGATAAAAGCATCAAGCAGAAGAATAAGAGAGAGAAGGGAGCACCATGTCTGCCTTCAATGTGCCCCTGAGGAGAGAGAGATTCTCAGAAGTGAGATTAGTAGGACAAGCCCATGCATATTTAATGCCTCCTAATATGTCTTGTCAAATTCATTTCCAAAAGGACTGTACCAGTTTATCCTGCCACAAACCAGCATTATACAAGTGTATCTTTTCCTGATGGGTTTTGAAATCTATTTGTGTTCTGTACTTTGAGCTGAGAAATAAACATAAAATCTTACCCCTCCAATTGCCTGAACAGACCTCCTCTTGGCCAAGGGAACCTCAGAGAAACCTTATAAATCCAGTTCCCAGACATGATGGAATGGGAGTCTGGACATGCCTTTTTATGCCCCTACCGTCGCTAGCTGCCATTAGACTTTCTTCCCTGAGGTTTAACCAGAAACCCACGCTTTTGAGAGACTTGTGCACGGCTGATTTCAACCAACCACCTCATGCTGCCCCTCCCTTCTGCAGCTTCGACACAATAACCAATCAGCATTCTTTCCTGGTAGGAAACTATGGACCAAGCAGTCTGCTTCTGGCCAGTCTGCTGAAGCTGTGTACTGAGGCCTTCATGTCCTCTGCTCCACCTTTTGATACATAGGGCCTAATTATGTGTTAAATGTTGAATTGAACTGAATTAAATGTTCAGTCTCTACCCCAAGGTAAACATGGGACACATGCTGCCTACATGTTAGCCTCCAACGCATGTGCACACCACCCTTGGGGAATATTTATAGCTATTCCTATAACCTGTTGGACATGCACACTGACTATGCCTCTCAGCTGAAATTCCTGTTCCCGTCGCCCCTCCCTCTAAGACTAAGTGCTTGCTCTTAGCTTCTATTCGAGACCTTGTTTCCAAGTCTGCAAGATGGCCGGCCTCAGGCAGCAACTCTTCATGAGAAATAAAGCTCTCCTTTCCAAATCTGTGAACTGCATGACTCTTCAGTTGACAGAACCATCCTAGATTTCCTGGGATACATCTCACTTCATCAAGATGAATTAATTGTTGAATGCATGACTTAATTTCCTTTATGAAAACAATGCCATGGCTCACGTCCTTGGTTGCTCCCTGGTCACTGTCACCATCACCATCCCCGTCGTCACCACCACTGCCTGCTCCCTGGATGGCAGGGTTTCTTCCAGTGTTCTGTGGCAGGTTGCCGGGGATATCCTGAACCGAGGCTGTGGTAGGACTTCCTGTTTCTATTCCCTGCTTTTCTGAGTCTCTGGTTTATTCAGAAACTTGACGTGACCAGGAGCATGGATCAGGGATGAAGTAAAGGCAGGTGGGTGCTTTGAGAAAATGGAGCAGAAGCTGCAGCTGGAAAGGAAAAATAGGCCAAAAGGGAGTGACCCAAAGGTGCTGGTAACCCACAGAGCACAGCTTCTTGGACAGCCTGGGTATGTTTTAGGAGACTGCCTCTTGCAGCCACACTGAAGCACAAAAGAGCCTCTCCAAGGGTTCATATCCTTTAGAACACTGTCTGTCATTACTAGCCTAAAGTGCAGTCCATTAGGTGGGTGGCCCTGGATGATTTCCTTAGAACCCAGCACACAGCACAGGTGCCATCCAGGCGCCCTTGGAGAAGAGGCTGGGGCTTGGGTGGAGAGCGCTGGTGCGGCCCAGCCATGGACTCATTCTGAGAGCCATTGGACTGGTGTGCTGCTTGTCCCCTGTGCTGTGCTTTATTCTCAGCAGTTGTAGCCCAATTCACAAGTCCACACAGGCAAATGTCCCCACCATTGGAAATGCAGCCTGGTGGACTTGCCTCTGCCACTGAAGTGATGACGACCACAATAGGGTGGGCTTTTTCACTTATTATGAAGCTTGTCTTATTATTTACCAAGTGGAATTATTGTGATGTACATACTATGATTTAGTTTTTATATATCTGTTCATCCAATTAGCAGCACTTTTCGCTGGAGCAGGATAAGTGGAGTCCAGCTACCAATGTGCGCACACACCAGACCAAAGAAGACGATGGATGGCCCCAGGCATGTGACAAATAAAACATTTGACATGCAATCTTCTGTTTTTAATAACATGGAACATTTTGAGAGGACACAAACAGAGAGGAAAAGAAATTTATTTTTATAGAGCAGGAGATGCAATGAAACACCAATGTGAGAAGGCCAAGTATGTGCTCAATAAAATTACCATTATAGGTGACTTCAATTATTCCAGACTAATTGGAAATCTCTCAGGCATTTGCACCACCACCTTTCTAAGAAAGTACATGCCGGAGAGAGCTTGGCTATGTTCCGATTCAGAAACTTACCACCAACCAAGATGTTACCTGCAAATTAGAATTAGCCAAGACACCAAGGTCAAATAGGGTTGCAGATTTAGTTCAAAGACGACAGGAGATTTAATTTAAAACCAGTTCTCCTCTCTGCTGCTAAGAAAGTGGCTTCCATTGTACAGTGTTTGTTGGCTTAGTATAGATTCAGAGGAAACCTTCCAATCTCCTCCAAAGGTACTTAAGAGCTTCCAGGAGCCTCACTTCTGTAAGTAGGGCCATCTTTTGAGCAATGAATCATCGGTGTGTGCTGTACAGATTATTACCCTAATATATCATTAGAGCAACAACTTACTTTAGTGATGGATGGTGCAATAGAGTCTGGGAGGTGCCATTCACCCGGTGATAAACTGCCGCCTCATCCTGATATACACCCACGGTCCTACCCCGGGTCTTCTGTGAAGGGGAAGGGACAGACGGCAGAGCGTGTTCTGTTTACAGAAGCACAAATGGAGCTCTTCACAGTGGAGGTTCCTTGTAGATCATCCCAGATTATGATTTGTATTCTCACCATCAGATAATAAGAGAAAATCATTTAAATTCTTCATTCAGCAAGGTTCTTAAAAAGCTTAAGGTCTTGGCTAAGCAATATTGAATGTTCCAAACAGAGTGACCTCGTTAGGAGACACACACCTCAACTGTGGCGGTAACAGTGGATTCTCTTTGATTTTCAGTGAATGTGTTACCCTTGGTATCTCATAATCCATTGCCAAAGGACAGCTACAGCAGCCCTGTTTTCTAATAGATTGGCACCACTCTTAAGTAGACAGGATATTCTTTTCTTTTCTTTTTTTAGAGACAGAATTTCACTTTACCACCCTCAGTAGAGTGCGCTGGCATCACAGCTCACAGAAATCTCCAGCTCCTGGGCTTAGACGATTCTTTTGCCTCAGCCTCCTGAGTAGCTGGGACTATAGGCACCCACCACAACACCTGGCTATTTTTTGTTGCAGTTTGGCTGGGGCCGGGTTTGAACCTACCACCCTCAGTATATGGGGCCAGTGCCCTACCCACTGAGCAACAGGTGCTGCCTGACAGGATATTCTTAAAAGTCCAACTCTATCATCATAATCAAAGTTAGAGTATCTGCCCTTGCTTTATGGGTGGATCCTCCTGGGTTCAGAAAGAGGGGTACCGTATACAGGCATGGGTACCATTCATAGCTCATCAAGTCTCTTGCCATTGATAACCTCAGGCTTATCACTTAAATCAATTGACGTGCCCCCAAATCTCTGCAGGATTCTTTTAAAAGAAGGTGATAGTAAAAGTTCAGGAGTCTAAATCCAGGCTGGGCAACTCAGCAAGACCCTATCTACCTAAAAAAATTTTTTTTTATTAAACCATAACTGTGTACATTAATACATTTATGGGGTACAATGTGCTGATTTGATATACAATTTGGAATGCTTATGTCAAACTGGTTAACATAATCTTCACCTTAGTCATTTGATGTGTTAAGATATTTATACTTTTTTTTTTTTTTTTTTTTTTTTTTTGCAGTTTTTGGCCGGGCCTGGGTTTGAACCCGCCACCTCCGGCATATAGGGACGCTGCCCTACTCCTTTGAGCCAGAGGCACTGCCCTATACTTTTAATTTAAAAGAAAAGAACAAGTGCAGGAGTCTCCCTGTCTCTTCTACCCTGGTCTCACTTCTCAGAGCTGAGCTCTTTTCTTTCTTTTTAGTTCCTTTTAATTGTTTCCAAGTTACCTTCTTCACCCTCCAATATGCATATACTTTCATTTCTCGACACATCAGCTTTAAATGTTTTCCTTGCCCTTAGAGTTTTAGTTATAAATCCTTTTGATAATGGCTGCACTCGAGGTCACAGTGTGCACCACTCCCGTGTTGTTACCCACCTTCACACTGTACTTTACCACACTGTACCACCCTCTGGACAGTGCAAGGATGGTACAGCCCCCAGCTTCCTTCCCTTGCCACGCCTTGAGCGTCTGCCATCATCTGTTTTCCTTCTGCCTGTGCTCTCAGTGCCTGGAGGCCTCATTTTTGAAAGTCATTTTAAATAGGCAGCATCAATCCCGTGCACCTGCATGGTGCCCTTTCTGAAGCTGTCCCCGTCTTGCAGCTCTTTGCTTCCATCCAGTGTTATTTTCCTTCTGGCCAGAGAAATGTCTCTGGTATTTTCTGTAGTATGATTCTGTTGGTGATGAAGCCTCTCAGTTTTTATTTGTCCAAAAATGTCTTTATGTTGCCTTCATTTTTTCTTTAACCCATAAAACTTCTTTATTTGCTTTTTAAAAAAAGTAATAGAATATTATTGAGGTACAGTTATGTGCACAAATCTGAAGTGTGCAGCTTGATAATTTTTGTATGGAACCGAGATCCAGAATGAAATATAGAACGTCTATAGTACCCTAAAATGTTGGCGCAAGCCCCCTTTTACTTGCTACTCCCCTAAAGGAAAATGCCATCTGAATATCAGCCTAGATTAATCTTGTCTAGTTTTGAACTTCATGGATGAGGAATCCTGTAACATACAGGCTTCCTGCCCGGCCTGGCTTCCTTCCCTTCACATCACATCAGCGATCCAGCCACGTTGTGCTGGAGGCCGTGGGCCATTCCTTCTCACCTGTGTGCTATTCCAATGTGTGGACGCGCCACAATTTATTTATCTGTTCTACTCCTGACGGACACTGGCTTCCTTCCAGTTTTAGCTGCCACAATCTTGCTGTTACAGATATTTTTACACATGTCATTGGTTGGACATTCGCACTCATTCCTCTAGAGTGCAATTGCTGAGTTACAGTGTTTATGAGTCTTTAACTTTGGCAGACATTGCTGAAGAATTTTGGAACATGATTGTGTCACTTCAGGGCCCACCACAAATGTGAGAGGTCCGCTGGGTCCATGTCCTCTCTTTCAGTTTGTGTAGGAGCTGTTTGCAGATTCACAATGAACACGCTGCATCAAATGTATCAGTTGAAGATTTGTAAACTACACTATATAAAGATATGTTATTAAAATCTATCACACAGGCCAGGTGTGGTGACTCATGCCTGTAATCCCAGCATTCTGGGGGGCTGTGGCGATGGATTGCCTGAGCTCATGAATTAGAGACCCACCTGAGCAAGAGAGAAACCCTGCCTCTAAAAATAGCCGGGCGTTGTGGCCGGCATCTGTAGTCCCAGCTACTTGGGAGCCTGAGGCAAAAGAATTGCTTAAGCCCAAGAGTTTGAGGTTGCTGTGAGCTGTGACATCACAGCACTCTACTGAGGGGCAAGAAAAAAGAAAAACTATCACATAGTTAGTGTATATGTTTAAAATATATAAATATTTAAGTTTATAAATAAAGGGTGTGCTTCCCATTTGCTCTTTAAAATTTTCCTTTTCTAAACTTTTACACTAGGGTTTGTCTTGTCTTCATGTCACATGTAAGAATCCTTACCTATCCAAGGTCATAATGATATTCCCCCATGTATTCCTTCAGAACCTTGTTTTACGCTTCATATTAGGTTCATAATACATTTTGAATTCACTTTATACCTGGTATATAGTATCAGATGTGACTCACTTTTCTACATGGCTGCTATGGTTTGAACGTGTATGTCCTCTCCAGAATTCATGTGTTGAAACTTAATCACCAGGGAGGTAGCATGGTCATCCCCCAGAGGGGTGACTGGCTCAAGGGCCCCCAACACCCTCTGCAAATACCAAAACCTCAGGATGCTCAAGTTCCTTCCATAGAATGGTGTGCATTTGCGTATAACCTATACATACTTGCCCATATACTTATCCCTAGGTTACTTACATGCCTAATACAAGGCAAAGGGCAACATAAATAGTTGTTATACTGTATTGTTTTTTATTTGCTTTTTTTTTGTAGATTTTGGCCATGGGCTGGGTTTGAACCCGCCACTTCCAGTATATGGGACCAGCGCCCTATCCCTTTGAGCCACAGGTGCCAGCCCTGGTTTTGTATTTTTTTTTTTTTTTTTTTTCAAATATTTCCATTCAAGGTTGGTTTAATCTGCAGATATGGAATCTGTGGGCACAGAAGGCCACCGATATTGAGGTGAGGGCTTGAGGTGATTAAGTGATGAGGAATTCCTTTAGGGAATGGGATAGAGGCTTTTATAATCTTCAAATCCAGCCTGGGAAATATAACAGGACCCCATTTCTAAAGAATGAAGGTAGACAGGAAGAAAGGCAGGAAGGCAGAAAAGAAAGAGGCTTTACACAGTGTTTGGGCTTCTTCCCTCTGTGAACTGCCACTTGAAAATGCAAATTTATTGCTATAAAGTTGTTTATAATATTACCTTGATATGTATAATTATTTTTTGTCTGTAGTAATGGCCTCTCTTATATTCTTGAATCTTTCTCTGTCATCTCTAAAGGTTTGGTAGTGTTCTCATAAATATTTTTATGGCTAGGGTCTTGCTGTGTTGCCCAGGCTGGTCTCAAACTCCCAGCCTTAAGCAATCCTTCCACCTCAGCCTCCCCAAACGGTGGAATTATAGGCATGAGCCACCACCGTTGGCCTGTCCAGGTTTCTTACTTCTTCTATTTTCCTAGTATTTTCTGCCTGCCTCTTCATTTTAGCTTTCCTAAATAATGGGGTGTAGGTGTGATTTTGAGTGTGCCCTTTACCTACATTGTCAGATTGGGTTTGTCTTTGTGAGAAAAATTAAACATATTCTTCTTTAATTGGTGAGTTAAATCCATTCACATTTACTAATATTACTGGTATGCTCAATGATACCATTCAACTAACATGATTTTGTCATATCCTAGGTTATAGTTGCTGTATTTATTTCTCCATAGGATATATATTTTTTTTCATTTTAATCTACTCCACCAAGTAGAAACTTGTTCCCCCTACAGAGGAGAACTGGCCAAAGATATGTTTTTTGTGTAAGACAGTGAAAATACTTTATAGTAAGATATAAATTTTGTTTAATAAACTTTTGTTAATATACAACACAAATTTAATTTTTAACAAATTTGGAATAGCAGGCAATATTGCTACTAAAAAGTCCTAATTATATGCTTAGTATAAATTCTGTGTTTTGTGACATTTGAAATTCTGGACTTCACATGAATTCTCTGTGAAGTATTTGAACTAGGTTGTAATACAGGATTTGTTAAAATAATATTTATCATGCTTTTTAGAGCTAGGTAACAGCAATAGAAACAACAAGGATTAAACAGGATGAGACTATGCAATCGGTAGAATTTAACATTGTGGAGACTTCTTTCAGTGTTCCATGCTCATAAATAATTTCTTAACAGTGACTAGAAGTTTGTTTATACAATATAATTATATTGCATAATGAGCCATCCCATTATGCAGATAATAAAACCAACTGGAAATGTACTTTGGAGAAAATGCTGAAATTTATTAAAGATATAAATTATGGATACAACAAATGCAAACTCATACGTTTGAAACTTATTGTTTATGTACTCAAGTAATTATTCTCCTATTGTCTTCTAATATCTTATTGTTAATAGACATTTTATGCTCTGTTAATCTCCCTTGATTTCTTCCCATAGTGTGACGTTGCTATTAAACACGTACATTTACATATCCACACAGACATTCACACACAAGCAGGCACCTCGTGAGAATAGATTGCTGGTATTGATGGTGAACAGTAGTGAAACTGAAATGCAACAGAGAAGACAGAAATACATGCATCTCCTCCAAACATATCACGGACTGTTTTCTAGCTTTAGCCTAAAAGACACAAATGAGGAAAATCCCACTTGGGGAACGTGCTTATCCATGTAAAATATATCAGTTGAAGTTGGAGTAATATTTTTGGCATGATCTTTGCTCTTGGCAGGAATTCCGATTCAAATAATTCTGAACAATATCTGGCAGCCTGAAGGTTACTGAGGTATTTCTTTCCAGCAACAGAAATGTCTTGATTAAACACAGCTTCCTCAAGAACTCTGTAATTCCTCATGAGAGGCATGATTAGAGTAATGCCACTTGAGGAAGGTTAACCTTATTAACTGAAAAGTTGTCTCTATGTGACATTTCTTCTTTAACCATGAATAATCAAATGTTGACTATGAGATCCATTCACTTAATATGAAATCATACCCTTTTCTGAAATATTCAGAAAATATATAAACAATGGTGGAGAGAGAGAAAATGCTTTTTTAAAAAAAATTTTTATCATCATTATTATTATTTTTTTATTGTTGGGATTAATTGAGGGTACAAGAAACCAGGTTACACTGATTGCACTTGTTAGGCAAAGTCCCTCTTGCAATCATGTCTTAACCCTAAAAGGTGTGGCACACACCAAGGCCCCACCCGCCCCCCTCCTTCCCTCTCTCTGCTCTTCCTTTCCCCAGAGAGAGAGAAATGTTTAATTGCAAATCTTTTGTTTTGGAGTTTTACAAATGCATTTGGTAGATGGGGAACCAAAAGCAAAACAACTTGGTAGCCTAAGACAAGTGGGCTCAGGCATAGTCCACTGTCTTGTGCAGCACGTCTCTACCTAGAATGTATTTGGAAGCTAGGACGAAAGTCTTTTTTATTTAATTTTTTTTAGGACTAAATTCTTACAACCAAAGCATCTTTCTTGACTTAGATTCTAAGTTATTTATGTCTAATAGTGAAATTTGGGAAATGGATGAAGAGAGCTAGGGAGGGAATGGAAAAAACTATTGATCATCTGTCCATGATGAGACATCTAGTGTTCACACACACCCAGACAGCAGGCTGGAGGTACCCTCATTTTCTGATGAACATGAAATTTAGATGCTCCATCAGAGGAGCCAAAGACCTCGAAATCCCCAGCTTCTAAAACTGTGCCTGACCATTCTTCAGTCCATAGAGGAGCAGCACTTCCCAGTGACGCCTTCAATGCCTGAAACCATCGACTGCTTTTCCTTCCAAATTGTTTTCTGGACCAAATTTCACCTCTGCTCATAAGTCTTGATCAGATCGATATGAACCCAGTGCTTGGACTTTCTGACACATTCATCTAAATCATTTTTTTTCTCCAATGAAAAATTTATCTTTAAAACAGGGGTAAGGTATATTTTCCCAAGTTAAAATAGTCCACACAGGAGTTCATATATATATATATATATATATATATATATATATATATTTTTTTTTTTTTTTTTTTTGGTCATGTGTAATAGATACTTATTACCTTCACCTAAAGAAGAGTCAGATTTGATTTCTGCAAAGGAAGGGTCGATAACAAGAACTTTATGAGTTTCAAATTCATAGACTTCTTTACGCAAGGTCAGTGCTTAAAGTTCTGGTCCTATGGTCTGGAACCCCGTGCACACAAGTGCACACACATACGTACACGCACAGCTAGTGAGTACCGCAAGACTTCTGTTGCAAAAGGTAGACTCAGTATTACATCCCTTTTACACTAACTTACACCACAATTTATGCTCTAAAACCAGCATTTCAGAGAAAATACTCACAAAGGCAAAGATATTTGTTATTATTTTATTTCTTTTGTCCGATACTAGAAGGTGAACACTGGAAGTTAAGAGCTAATGTCTAGATTCATAGCTTCCTCATAGAGATGTATTTCAGACAGATATGTGACATACTATATAGCTTTTGATTTATTAGAATCCATATTATGCATTTTTCAGAGATAGCAATTTGGAACTTGAAAATTCAGGGCCAAGTACATTAGACAAACCACATTATTTCTGGCTTAATGGCAGCTGGAGTTAACATTTTTAAGTGGGTCTCTCTAGAGGGTTTTGGAATAATATTTTGATCCAAGTTCATAAGTATAAAAATCCCGTTTCCCCTACTGGTATGGAAGTGAGGATAATTCAGGTGGAGAGACAAATTTTCATTCTGTATGCAGCACACTCATCTCACAAAAGATATATATGCTCCTTGACATGCATTAAGTTTACTTTTCTGGAATAGTAGAGCTTTCAATTTTTACATAGGTCATAAAATAGCTTTGCCAGCACACTGAGCAGTTTTTCAGATTAAAGCTGGATCTCTGAAAGTTTGGAATTGTGGCTGAAATTTTTCTAATCAAGAAAATTCATTTCCTTGAAGTTAGATATTGACATTCTGATATAAGCGATAAACTGAAAATGGTTAGAAAAAATAAGTAGAAATATACCTTTCTGTTGCAGCAGACTAAGAATTTAGACATTTCATGAATTTTTTCCTTACAATGTGATGTGTAGCCCTCTTTGAATACTGTTATAATATTTTTAATTTTAAAGTTTTATGTTTGACACAATTCAATTTACATAACTGTTTTCTAATTTAGGAAGCTTAAACTTACATTTTTCTGGGATCATTTTTTGCTGTTCCTGAATTCATTATCCAGTTGAATTCATAGATACGTTCCTTGCCATAAATATTGTCTTCTGGAGACTCAAAGATCTGCTTTCAGGTCTCTAGAGAACATTTTTAATCTCCCACTCTTATTCCTGAAGGCATCACCCCCAGGCATTCATTGCTATTTCAGTTCATTGTTATTTTGAGTTCCATAAGCTGTGAACATTCCATACTCTGAGGCAGTGGTCTCCAACTGATTTGATCATTTAACTCTAAAAAAAAAAAAACTTTGAAAACAACCTACCCTCTAAAATAGTTTTAGTTCAACACCCAAATGCTTTCCCCATATGTGTAAAAGAGGCAAACAGGCGCAACTTTCACAATATTATAAGTATTTACATTTCAGAAAAGGAATTCAATCCTTCTTTGGATCGAGCGGAAGCTGATACCATAGTGATTCGATATCCACCATCATCTATTTAAGAAATATACAAGCTGTCCTTTACCAGTTAGAGATTTTATATTTTTATTTTGTGTGTTTGAATTTACATTTTCATTACACTTCCACCTAGAATTTTCTCTAGGTTTAAGTCATTTTATCATGAAAAGTCTTTTATTCATCACCCTGTAATGCTTCTGTGCAAAAAAAAATATATTTATTTAAATTTAAGTTTTTTTAATTTAGTATGACTGTAAGACCTTGTTAAAATATTTGTTCTAGCTTAGGCTACAATCCAAAGTATTATTAATATACAGTTGATCGAAATAGCATAGCACACAATATAAGGGTTAAGTAATTATTAAACATATGTAAAATTTTATTGTAATTATATCTTTTAAGAAAATAGATGGGGATTCTCACTATCGTTTTATATATGAATGAATGAATATGGATGGATATGACATCATTAAGATGTGGCAGGGTTCCCCTTACATTTTAAAATAGAAGTATGTGCTCCCAGAACTTGTTGGCAATAGTAAATAGTTTAAAGGAATTTTAAGATAACTATTCTGTGAAATGCTCCTGAGTTATATGCCAAAAACTATAGCAATCTAGATTTAAAAAAATTAATTATGTGTTTCTAACAACCCTTTTTCATTAGAACTTTTGTTCTAATGAAAGCAGAGGTTTGGAAAACATCTGAATTGAAATAAACTGTTCCCCATAAATTAAAGTTATTCATGGTCTCAACAGTGATATGAATATTTCCAACTATCCCTCTGTGTGGGGCTGGTTTCATACCCCAGAGGAATATCTCAGAGTAACGGAGGTGTCTTTTTTGTTGTTAAATGGAGAAGGTAATTGTGACAAAGGGGAATGGGAAAGGCCATCGTCAGGGTCAACTTTGGGAAAGAGTATTTATATGAGATTGAGATTCTCTTAACCATCACTAGTTGTGCATTTCTTAAAATCCTGGGGGTCTAATTACTCAATCTAAGGACGGCTGCACTAAGGCAATATGGTGAGTGCTGAAGTTCATCAACTTCAGGGTAGAAGCAAAGGTACTGGATTTGGGCAGGGAGGGGCTGGTCAGAGTCTGTAGCCAGGTCCCCTCTTCCTCTTATTCCCTCTTTCTTATTAATATTCATAAGTCTGGGAGACAGCCCAGCAATCAGCAGTGTAAACGGGGTTCCCTGGTGCTTTTGTAGCAGGAGGTCACAGATAAGTCACCCTTTCAGAAACTCTGGGCCACGGGGAAAAGCATGGACTTTGAAGTAATATTCACATGGAAGGGAGAGTCCATGATCATGAAATCACCTGGTCTACCCCAGATCTTCACTCTTCCATCCTCAACATTCCCCCAGCTGGGTGGATCTTAGACCAAAGGCTGAACCTCTCTAAGCTCCTTGGTCTTCTTGACAGATCACTGGGAGAATTTAATGAAATAGTAAGTAATGTTGTGCCCAGGTCGCAGGGTACCCTCATAAATCACCCGAAGACCAAGTTCGATGTGAAAGCAAGAGGTGGTTTATTCACAAGCTCGGGCTCGGGCTTCTCCGTTCCTGATGCAGCAAGGAGAGCAGAGAAGCCCCGACCGACCGCAGAGGGAAAAGCAGTTTTAAGGGTACAGAAAGGAAAAAGGCAGGGGGATAGGGGCTTAGGGAACTGGACCATGTTTGATGTGGGTTGATTAGCCTAGGGGAAGGATTTACTACTACTGGGGCTGAGGGTGGGTGAAATTATTGCTTGGGGCAGACATACTGGAGCCAGGGGTGGGGGAGGAAGCAGGTGGCCTATCACCTTTGGTATGCAGCTGCAAATTGAAGGCTGCGGGGCAAAGTGGGGTCAGTGAAGGCTGAGAGACAAAATGGAGTTAGCTTGGTCCTTTCAGTAAGAATGATACTGTGCCTCCACACTTAGTAAATTCTTGATAAATATTCTTTTATTTCTCCCCCCACACACAGTCTTCCAATTTCTTCCTTTACCTGAGGCAATAATGTGTTAATTACATTTATGCTCTAGTTCTTAACATTCAGTGACTAAATTCCTGAATAAAAGGTAATAAAAATAGAAATGATAAGCAAAGCAGAGCTAGAATCAGATTAGAACGTTCCTTCTGTATTGATAGAAGTCTTTCAATCGACATTGAAGAGAATAGCATTAAACGAGTCTCGGTGTTCAAACAATTTAAATAAACTACAGTAAAACCTCCAGAGCTGACCACCTCCTTCCACTGGCCACTTCCTAAGCTGACCCAATCTTCCCAGCCCAGATGTGTGCCACATGCACACATCAGTACAGCAGGCCTCGCTCCTTGTGTTGACCACATTCTTACGTTGACCAGCTTATTATAGTCCCTTAGGCAGTCAACTCACAGAGTCCTACTGTAGTATCTAGACTGTTTCTCTACCTTGTTCCCAAGTGTATAAGGATATTGGGGTTTGATATATCACATCTCTCAGGTTCCCAACTTTTCTAGTCTTAAGAAAGTACTAAGTGTGTCTTGATGGTCTGCAACAACTTCAGTGAGTGCCCTTCATATTGTATGCCATGTCCCAGGCACGTGAGATACCAAAGAGAAGGAGATGGGACCGTTACAATTATTGTCCTTTAAGTGACTGCATTCTGACTCTCCTGAGTGAATTCAAGTTGTCCCTGTAGCAACACACCAGCATCTCATCGAAGACTAATGCTGAGGTCGCCCTTCTCCCACTGTCTGAAGATCGGGTAGAAAGTTGTCAGACGTACTCAACAATGAAGATATAACATCTTGGTGGGGAAGAACACAGGCTGTGGAGCTGGGTTACTGATCTTCAGATCCAAACACTCCTTCTTTCCAGTTGAATTTCTGCTTCAGTCTAGATCCTCTCCAAAGCAGAGCCTCAAACAAAGACTTATGTCAGTGGCTTGTTTGGGAAGTGACCCCAGGAGAATAGCAAGGAGAGAGGGTTGGAGTGTGTGGCACATCTAGCATTACAATCTGCAGGGACTTTCTGAGGGGCTGGGTGATCCAGTTCACAGCCATCCCCCTGAGGTCAAGGTGTAGGAGCATCCTCTCCCCTATGAGTGCTCTTCATCACACGTGCACTGTGTGCTGATGAGAGTGCCAGGTAGGTTACAAACAGGGGTATACACCCTGAGGACAGAGACACCCAGGGGAAACAATACAGTGAGCGTTTATAACCATTCCTTCACCCCAGAACCTAATACCAAAATGCTTTGGGTAAAAGACTTCAAAAAAAGAGCCCTTCGTGTTCTGTTCCCATCTGGACTCCCGGTTCCCTCTGACAAGTTGTCATTTGATTCTTTTCAATCAGAAGATCCTCTCCTTATGAAGTATAGAGAAGCAAAGTGGGACATACAGCCACCATGGTGTCCTCAGCACTGGGGGGCTGGTCCTTGTGCTCCCTGCTTCCCTTTGTGCTTTCCTTATAATTCTGAAAGCTCTCAGTGAACCTTAACATTGAGTCAGATCCAAAGTTTCCTTCCATTCTTTACTGTTCCTTTTAGTCTTGGCTCAAATGTCCCCTTCTGACTGAGAATAGCTCTTAGCTCCCTAATAAAAATTGTGACCCACACCTCCCAGCACGCCTGACTCTACTTCTTTTATTTTACTTTTTAAAACATGGCATTTATCTTCTAACTCAGTTCAATTTACTTATTATAGTTGCAGATTGTTTTAAGCTCTACATGTATCCCAAATAGCTAAACAGCGTCTACTACTTAGCGGGTACTCAATAAATACTTGTAGGTTGAGTAAGTAAGCTGTGAATGGTTCAGGCATATTGGCTGGTAAGTAAATACAGGATTTGACTTTCAGCAAGAAGGTTAGACTTCTCTATGGCTTGAAGCTCAATCAATGCATTAACTCTAGTCAATGAAGAAGACTTTACTTTTTTTTTCTTTTTTTTTTTTTTTATTATAGATAAAAATATGCACCATAGATGTGGCCCAACCCATCACCCTCCCTCCACCCAAACCTCCCCCCTCCCTTCCCTTTCCTTGGTCCTTTCCTCATAGTCTTGTGGTATAGTTGGGTTATAGCCTT
>CAUYPK010037688.1:0-28774 GCA_963574355.1 Loris lydekkerianus | reverse complement strand
TTATGCAGCCTTAAAGAAAGATGGAAACTTTACCTCTTTCATGTTTACATGGATGAAGCTGGAACATATTCTTCTTAGCAAAGTATCTCAAGAATGGAAGAAAAAGTATCCAATGTACTCAGCCCTACTATGAAACTAATGTATGGCTTTCACATGAAAGCTATAACCCAGTTATAATCTAAAAATAGGGGGAAGGTGGAGAGAGAGGAGAGGGAGGGGGGAGGATGGGCAGAGGGAGGTGGGATTACACCTGCGATGCATCTTACAAGGGTACATGTGAAACTTAGTAAATGTAGAATATAAATGTCTTAACACAATAACTAAGAAAATTCCAGGAAGGCTATGTTAACTAGTGTGATGAAAATGTGTCAAATGGTCTATAAAACCAGTGTATGGTGCCCCATGATCGCATTAATGTACACACCTATGATTTAATAATAAAAAATAAGAGATAGTGTATAAAATCAAATTCTTTTTATTCCACACATTCCCTAACATTTTACAGATTAATTATTTAAATACTGTCCATCAAGGACCATAATGTCAGGGAGCAAAGCTATTGCCTGATCTGATGTAGCTCACCGAAAGCAATGGGCAGCTATTATAAAGGACTGGGATACTGGGATATTGCACAGGGCATTGAGTACTCCTGGCTCCCTTATTCAACAAATGCCACAAAGTTCAATGTTCACACACCAATCCCCGACTAATGTCTTTTATTAGCTTCCCAGGGAGGAAGTCTCTCCAAGAGTAATTATCAGCAATGTATTTTTGGCTTTCCAAAGCTGGGTATAGACAAATAATCAGACTCATGTGAGTGGATTTAAATGAAAATAATGATTGATGTACTCACATGTCATAATTAGTGAAAACTGCAAAACAGTGCTGATGGATTTGGAGGTTTGAGTCATATCCAGGTGTTACACAATTTTGTGATTGTTTTATATCTACATCTATCTCAGAGTAAGCAACCATGACTTTTTCATCCTGCACTTCACAACTAACTAATGCATGGCACAGAGTAATTTCTTAGTCGTGGCAGTTGCTGCTCCTACTCACCTGTGCAGTCTTTATATCAGTTCTCTGAGCCTGAGGCAAAGCTGATACGGAATGTACAAACCCAGGAAAGCCAGAGTAAGGACAAAGAAAAGCAGTGCAGGAAAGAAGGGAGAGCCACACACAGTCAGACTTCACCAGGAATCAGCCAGCTGCGCTGTCCTAAGGAATGTTTCAGGGAGGCTGTTATAGAACCAAAGGCTTGATAGGCTTGTATTCAGACATGCCCTTTCCTCCTTGTTCTGATTTGTCTCATCTGATTTTGTTACTCTGTTCAACCTTTACTGACTTTTTTTGTGTTAATGAAATACTTTAGGCATTTTATATTTATTTATTTTTTGGCATCATAATCAAATGACTTACAACGATGTAGAAAATTTCCATCACCTAAAGGCCAGACTTTTTTCTCTGTGTACTTTAAAAGTTGGGATCCTTGCTATCTCTTTAGTTATTGTTTCATTTTTGTTGTTTGTTTGTTTTATAAGTTAGAAATTTTTTCCACCGTGGATGGGACAATGAAAATATTACATTATTGGTTGTTGGCTTTAGTTATATATCTTTCAAAGGATATTGGATATTATTCTGACATGCACGCAAGTTACTTGGAGACAGTTCAGTCCTTTTCAAAGCTTTTAAACTTTTTGGAGTGATTGCAGAATACCCTTTTATGACTAGGTTATTTCTTATACCCTTTTGTGGATCCTACCTGATGCTCTGTATGTTACTAGGTTTTTAAACTCTGGCTGGACTAAACACAAACTATTCCTACTCCTGTGTGATGTCTAGGAATTGTGCTTACTCATTTCTAATGATTCTTTCTCTAACCTTCAACAGTTTCCTCTCAAGTACTGGCAGGTAAATCCTCAACCAAACACACAAGACATCCTCACTACACATCTTCAGATCTCTTTGTCAGTTTAGTTTCCTCCTTTCCAATAGTTGATCCCACAAACTCCAGTTGCTTTGGCTTCCCTGAGATTAAATCTCTGTTCCAGTCTGCAATATCTTCAGGCTTTGTTTGGATTTCTCTTTCCTGCACAGCAGTCTGGAATCTGACCCCAGCAAGTAAGCTGGTGCCCTTGGAGGACTCTCTTGCTAGTTTCCCTTTCTTCTGGAATGATGGTTTTGTGCTGCCTGTTGGTCAGTGTCTGAAAACTGTGATTTCATAAGTTTTCTTTCTTTTTAAAAATTGAAATATAAATTTATTTCAGGCTAATGTGAGGGTACAAACAACCAAGTCAAAATATTTGATTTTGTTAGGGAGAGTCTGTTTTGTGGTTATGTCCCACATACAAAAGGTGTGCCAAACACCCCACCCTGTGCCCATTCAGTGAAGCAAACCCCCATTACCCCTCCCCGCAAGTTGAATTTAAATGAGTTTTTCTCCTATGTGGGCATGTATTAGATCATCTACTGACTTCATATCAGTATTGAGTACATTGGGTAGTTGCTTTTCCATTCTTGTGATTTTTACTAAGAAGAATGTGTCACCTCTATCCGGGATATTACAAAAGATGTAAAGTCACCATCTTATTTATGGCTGAATAGTATTTTATGGTGTGCATGTATCAGAATTTGTTAATCTATTCCTGAATTGATGGGCATTTAGGTTGTTTCTATATATTGGTAATTATAAATTGAGCTGCGATAAACAGTCTAGTGAAAATGTCCTTATGATAAAATGATTTTTTTCATTTTTCTTCTGGGTAGGTGCCTAGTAATGGAATTGCAGGGTTATATATGGGAGATCTAATTTAAGATTCCCCATACTTCTTTCCAAAGAGGCTATATTAGTTTGCAATCCCATCAGCTGTGTAAAACTGTTCCCCTCTCTGTGCATCCATGCTAGCATCTGAAGTTTTGAGACTTTGTGATGTGGACCATTCTCATTGGGGTTAGGTGGTATCTCAGAGTGGTTTTGATTTGCATTTCTCTGATGATTAGGGATGATGAGCATTATTTCATATGTTTGTTAACCATACATCTGTCTTCCTTAGAGAAGGTTCTATTCATGCCTCTTGCCTAGTGATCTATGGGATTGTTAGCTCCTTTCTTGTTGATTAATTTGAGTTCTCTGTAGATACTAGTTATCAAGCCTTTGTCTGATTCGTAATATGCAAATATTTTTCCCATTTTGAAGGTTGTCTATTTACATTGGTTGTTGTTTCCTTAGCTGTGCAGAGGCTTTCCAGCTTAATTAAGTCCCATTTATTTATTTTTGTTGTTGCAATTGCCACAGAAATCTTCATAAAATTTTTCCACAGGCTGATATCCCCTACTGTTTTTCCCATACTTTCCTCAAGGATTTTTATTGTTTCATGTCTTAGACTGAAATATTTTATTCATCATGAACCAATTTTTGTGAGTGATGAGAGGGTATGTCCAGCTTCAGTCTTTTACAGGTGGATATCCAGTCCTCCAAACACCATTTATTGAATAAGGCTTCTTTTCCCCGGTATGTGCACGTGTTTAATTGATCAAAGATCAGGTGGCTCTACGATGTTAGTTTCATCTCATGGTTTTTGATTCAGTCCCAAATGTCTATGTCTCTGTTGTTGTGCCAATACCATGCTGTTTTGATCACTATGGACTTATAATGTAGTGTAAAGTCTGGTAGGGTGATGCTCCCAGCTTTGTTTTAATTACTAAGAATTGCATTAGCTATATGGGGTTTCTTATGGTTCCACAAAAAACAAGGAATTATTTTTTCCAAATCTTGAAAGTATGATAATAGTATTTTTATGAGGATTGCATTGAATCTGTAGATTGCTTTGGAAAGTATAGATATTTTGACACTGTTGATTCTTTCCAACCATGAGCATGGTATGTTCTTCTATTTGTTAATATCTTTTGCTACTTCTTTTCTTAGGGTTTTGTAATTCTTTTCGTAGAGGTCCTTCCCCTTTTTTGTAGGTATATTCCTAGGTATTTCATTTTTTTGAAGCTACTGTGAAGGGAGTTATGTCCTTGATTAGCTTCTCATCTTTGCTGTTATCAGCATATACAAAGGCTGCTGATTTGTGGACACTGATTTTATATCCTGAGACATTGCTGTATTTTTTTTTTTTTTTTATCTATTCTAGGAGTCTTGAGGTTGAATCTCTGGGGTTCTCTAAGTATAAGATTATATCATCAGCAAAGAGAGAGAGTTTGACCTCCTCTGCTCCCATTTGGATGTCCTTTATTTCCTTCTCTTCTGATTGTATTGGCTAGAACTTCCAGGACTAGTGGAATAGTAGTGGCAATAGAGGATGTCCTTGTCTAGTTTCATGTCGAAGCAGAAAAGCTTTCAGTTTTACTCCATTTGGTATGATATTAGCTGTGAGTTTGTCATAGATGGCTTCAGTCAGTTTAAGAGATGTGCCACCTATGCCTATGTTCTTAAGAATTCTTGTTAGAAAAAGACGCTGAATTTTATTGAATGCTTTTTGTGCACCTATTTGAAAGGATCATATGGTCTTCAGTTTTGCTTCTGTTGATACGGTGAATTGCATCTACGGATTTGCATATGTTGAACCAGGCTTGCTTGCCTGGTATGAAACCTACTTGATAGTGATGTATAATTTTTTAATATGTAGCTATAATCTATTGGCTAGGATTTAATGAGAATTTTGCATCTACATTCATTAGTGAAATTGGTTTGATGGTTTCCTTTTTAGTTTGGTCTTTTCCCGGTTTTGGTATCAGGGTGAAGTTTGCTTTGTAGAACATATTGGGGAAGATTCCCATCTTCTCAATTTTTTGGAATAATTTCTGCAGTATGGGTGTAAGCTCTTCTTTGAAGATTTGATAGAATTCTAGTGGAAGCCACCTGGACCAGGGAATTTTTTTGTTGGGAGATTTTTTGTTTTATTGTTTCTTCAATCTCAGTGCTTAAAATTGGTCTGTTCATAAAATTTATTTCTTCTTGGTTAAGTCAAGGGAGAGGATATGATTCCAGCCATTGATCACTTTCCTCCACATTGTCAAATTTCTGAGCATAGAGTTTCTTATAGTACTCAGAGATGACCTCTAATACCTCTGTGACATCTGTTGTTATTTCTCCTTTATTAGTTTCTACTTGAGGTTATTAGAGATTTTACTTTTCTGTTTTCAGTTAATCTGGCCAAAGATTTATAAATTTTATTTATTTCTTCAAATAATCAACTTTTTCTTTCATTAATTTTTTGAATCATTCTTTTGTTTTCAATTTCATTAATGTCTGGTTTTAATTTTGGTTATTTCTTTTGTTCTGCTTGGTTTGGGATTAGATTGTTATGTTCTTTTTCCAATTCCATAACATGGTCCATACGTTTGTTGATGATCTCTTTCTGCTTTTTGAAGGTAAACATGTAATGCAAGAAATTTCCCTGTTAAAATTGCTTTTGCAGTATCCCACAGGTTTTGGTGACTTGTAGCTACATTGTTATGTTCCTCCTTTATCTCTTCCTGGACTCAACTATCATTCAACATAAAGTTGTTTAATTCCTATGCCTTTGTGTGGGGATGAACATTTTTTGGTGGAGTTGAGTTCTAACTTTTTTGCCTTCTGATCTGAGAATATACAAGGCATAATTTCTATTTTTTTAAATTTGTTGATATTTTATTTATATCCTAGTATGTGATCTATTTTGGAGTATGTTTCATAGGCTGGTGAGAAAAATGTATATTCTTTAGTTTTGTATATGTTTATTGATCCCATTTGTTCTAGGGTCTCATTTAAGTCTCTTGTTTGTTTAGTTTCTGTTTAGACGATCTGTTCTGTTCTTTTCTGTCAGAGGGATATTAAAATCCCTGGATATTATGGTGTTATGGGATGTCATATTGCTCAGATCCATCAAGGTCTATTTTATAAATCTGGAAGCATTTAAGTTGGGTGCCTAAATATTTAAAATTGAGATATCTTCTTGTATTATTTCCTTGACCAGTATGAACTATTCATCTTGGTCTTTCTTAACTTTAGTTGCTTTAAATGCACTTATATCTGAAAATAAGATTGCAGATTTCTTCTGATTTCCATTTGCTTGAAATACTATTTTCCATCCCTTAACCCTGAATCTTGATTTGTCCTTCAAGGTTAGGTGCATTTCCTGGAGACAACATATGGATAGCTTGTGCATTTTTATTCAATCAGCCAGTCTGTGCCTTTTCAGTGGGGAATTCAAGCCATCAGCATTTATTAAGAGACCTGATAAATGTGGTAGAATTCTATTCATCTTATTTTTTCAAAGTCTGTTGTATAGTTTTATCCTTTGATCCATTGTGGAAGTTAAGTTTTGACCTTTAGCTTCTGGGTGTTTATTTTGCTGGTGGTTCATTGTAATGCTCAGTGTTGAGAATAGGTCTAAGGATTTCCTGTAGAGCTGGTTGTGTCAGATTTCCTCAGTGTTTGCATATACACACAAAAAATTGATTTTTTCATCAATTTTGAAGCTTAGAGTAGCAGGATACAGCATTCTGGGCTGAAAATTCTTTGGTTTAAGAAGGGTAAAGGTGGACGACCAATCTCTTCTGACTTGGAAAGTTTTAGTTGAAAAGTTTGCTGTCACCCTAGTGGCTCTGTCCCTGTGAGTCAGTTGGTGCTTATTCCTGGTTGCTTGCACAATTTTGTCTTTTGTCTTAACTTTGGTCAGGTTCATCACAATGTGTCTTGGAGAAGCTCTGCTTGAGTTGGGATGACCTAGGATTCAATAGCTCTCTACATGGAGTGTGTGGGAATCTATGATGAAGGTGGGGATGTCTTCATTTATGATAATTAGGTCAATTTTTAAATTTTTGTTTATATCATCCATACACTAATTGAGAGATAAATAGAAACAATTTTAGTAATATGGTTGATTTGCCTATTTTCTGCTTTAGTTTTATAAATATTTGCTTTATATATATTTGTTGAATCTAAGTTACTGAGTTTAGTTTGAAATTCTAGAGTTTTAGAATTTTAAAATTCCTGGTGTGCTGTGGTTTAAATGTCTGTCTTCTGTAAATTCTTGTTGAAATTTAATTTCCATTATTCTATTTATACATTCCTTTACATGTATATCCTTATACATGTTGTTATAGGGATAACAACAAGCAAACTTGAACTAGTGTGGTTTTCTTTTACCATTTCTATATAAATCTAGTACTTTGTAACACTTTAATTTCTTTTTCCTACGGCTCTCCTTTCATTTTGTTTTATGCATTTTAGCCTAAATATATTGTAAAACCTATGAGACATCATTTAATTTGTTTTATAGAGTCAAAATTCATTGCCCCTTATTTGCATATTTTTCCATCTTCCTGTATTACATATTTCTGTGGAGATAATTTGTTTCTTTCACTATTGTAAAATAGTACTCCTTGATATTTTCTTAATAAAGAAATTTCTCTTGATAAATTTTCTCAATTTTTTGTCTAAAATTATCTTCATTACATCTTAAGAATTTTTTCTGTTTGATAGAAAATCCTAGTTTTTTTTTTTTTCCCCTCTCATTACTTTAATATTCAATTCCCTTTCCTGTGACCTTCATTGTCTTTACTGAGAAACTAAATGCCACTTTTTGACTATTAATTTGAGTGCCTGTGTCTTCATCCCTCATCACACATTTTCCCAAGATGTTTTCAAAATTTTCTTTTTAGTTTTAAGGACTATTTCCATTATTTACATAGATATAATAATCTTTGCATATATCCTCCTCAGGGTCCTCATAACATCTTGATTCTTTGATCTGAAATCCTTAATAGTTTTTGGAAAAATTTTTTCCATTCTGTCTTCAAATATGTCTTCTGTTACATTCTCTCTTCTTTTTTCAAAGTTGAGTTATACGTTTGTTCATCCTTTCCTCCATTTTCCACAAGTATTTTTTTTCTCCCTCCACATATTTGCCTGTCTGAGCTCTAAGAGATCTGCCAGTTCTCTAACCATAGTTTCTGCTCAAAACTAATCTATTAACTCTCAAATTTAGTTGTAGTTTTACAAAACCCATTTTATTATTTTTCATTTATTTCAACCTTTTTGGCAACATTTTTCACCTTTGCGTCTATTTTCTATATTTTGTCTATTTTCTTGAATATAATTGTCCTAAATATTTTAATGTTTTTACCTAATAATACAAATGTCATGAGTAAATCTCTTTCTATTATATTCTTTTCAAGTTTTAACCATATTATTCTCTCTCTTGATATGTTTAGAACTTTTTAATTGAATGCTGGTCATTTTATTTGGCTTTTCTTTTCCTCAGTGGGAGTCTCATGTTGCTTCAAAATGTTCCTGTCTACCTGAAATTGGAGGCTCTTCAGATTAAAAATTTTTAAATGGCATCAAATATCACAGATATTACACAGTCTGAAATAATAACATTTACAAATTTAACTACCACTTGATACATCTCTAAGAAACTTTTTTCCTACTCCTTTATCTGCAAACTTTTTAAGTTTTTTATAATTGCTTTATAACATATATATGTATATATATACACACACACACATATATAAAATTATTTTATATACATATCTTTATTTTATTATGAATTTATCATAAATAGAATTTGCTTTTAATTATTAATAATTTAGAAAAATTTCTCTTGGCTTTATAACTTATCTAAAATGTTACAATAATTGTTATTAATTTCTTTTAAATGTGACAAAACCTCTATGGATAACTTCTTCATAAATACTATAATGTTATAAATTTATTGCTAATTTTAGCCCCACCACAGGTTTGTGTATTACAAGAATCCTAATAAATACTCTTTATACCATTCCCATTACACACACACACACACACACACATGCACACACACTCCATTATTGATTAAGTCTGTTCTTCACAGAAGAAAATGTCTGTTTTGACTACACATTGATGAGAACCAAACCCTTCATTTGCATTTTATGTCTGATGACCAAAGTAATTTTCTGTAGAACAGCTTCTGGCTTCATACTTCTCAATTCTTTAATTTTTTTCTTCTCCAACCTCACATACTTTTAAGATCTGTGAAATGTAGGACATGGCCATGCTGTAAAATTGCCTTTGACCTTGTGCTTTTGTATACCAGTGGCAGATAAGTCATTAGAGTAGGCAGTAGGAACATTTCTGGAAGACATTCCTATGCTAGAACAACAAATTGTCCACCACACATGGTTCTGTCAAATCACCCAGTAGCCTCAACTCAAAATTCTCTTCAGTCAGATCTCAAAAAACCCTGTGGTCATTTCAGTCTGACCCAATAAAAAGGGAAAATACGGAAGGAAATTGGAAAAGAATGAAATAGCAGTCTCACCTAGTTTTACCTGATTGTAGTGAACATATATCACTTTTTAAAAATTTGGCAAAAACATGTGATTGCATGTACTAATTTCTGGTTCTCCTCCAATAATGCAAAAACATTCAACCATATATTTTGGGTCCCTGGAGCTTAAGCCTCATTAGCTTCTGGACAAAGCTGACTCTTACATAAGGTGGTCGAGTGGAGGTAAGATAAAAAGGTTATAAAAGAAATGATGAATCATTAGAAATAGACCAAAGGTAGTTTTTAACAGGAAAGTAACAGGCACTCACTGAATGAAGGAACTTGAATAACACTGAGACATAAAAATATAAAAAGTAAAAATTGAAGAGAAACTTTACTGGGCAAAATATAATAATGTATCAAGTAACCTGTTTTTGATTAGTTATTATGATATTGGCCTGTACTAAGCAATTTGAGTCCATACTCTCATTTAATCCTTGTAAGATTTTTGTGAGGCTGGTAATTATTGTGAGCCTTACTTTACAAAATAGGAAATCAACAACTAAGTGACTTAAGTAACTAGCCCAAGTTTACATAGATAGTAAGAGGTAGCCCTGAAATCACACCTGGGTATGTTGGATTAGATGTTTATGTTTTTAGGCTATTTATTTATTCTGAGACAGAGTTTCACTTTGTCATCCTCAGTAGAGTGCAGTAGTGTCATAGCTCACAGCAACCTCCAACTTTTGGGCTTAAGTGATTCTCTTGCCTCAGCTTCCCAAGTACAAGCTGGGACTACAGGCACCTGCCACAACACCTGGCTATTTTTAGAGATGGGATCTCACTCTGGCTCAGGCTAGTCTCAAACTTATGAACTCAGGCAGTCCACCTGCCTCAGCCTCCCAGAGTGCTAGGATTATAGGCATGAACCATCATACCTGGCTTTAGGTACTTTTTTAGAGTAGAAAAACTCAAGATTAGAGAAACTGGGGCTATTAATTATAATTTAGTATGACCAACAATAGAGAAAATTTCTTTTCTTATTTTTTATATTTATCACCACAAACTAGCATAAAAAATCACCTACTCCTGTCCTTATTTTGCTAAATCCAAAATAAGCTTTCTTTCTTCAATAGTATGACCTAGCTATCGCAGTGATAGTTAACAAATATTTATTCACTAACAAATACTGAGAAATTTTAATAATACCTAATTATGAAGCTTGAGGAATATAAGGAGAAATTAGCTAATGTTTTTGGACCATTTTAAATATTAAAAATTATTCTAAGGTTTTAGCATTATACACAACATTGGTTATTTAGTAATGGTTTGGGAAAACCAATTTTAAATTTTCTGATCTTCACATATTTAAATTCACAACAGTAATGTTTTCCACATTGACTATGGGAGGAAAAATCCAGTCATGTATTTCATTTCCAACTGGGTAGAAAAAAAGTCTGTTTGGACTATTAACTTTTGATGTTTTTCCTAAAGCAAATGTATAGGTAATTTTTATTCCTCGATTAGGGGAAAAGTGGTAGAAGAGGGCAGTATTAAGAATTAAGTAGCTAGACTGTTAGCTCTCACATCAGAAAAATTATCCTTATACTGCCTGTCAATGTTGTTAACAGAGACTGTTATTTTACTAATCCTTATGATCCAAATGATTTCTTTTTTTATGTTGCAGGGCCCAGCAGGTGAGAAAGTGGATTTGTTAAGCTGGGTAGGTTTATCCTTCTTTTATGTGTTTGTTCAATTTTATGTTCATTTACTTATTGTACACATATGGCAATAGAAGCTGCTAACGCAATCACTGTTCTGCAAAACAACAAAGCACAGAAGCAGATGTTGTATTTCCAAGATTTTTTTTTTTTAACACAAGGGTATTATGATTAAAGATCCTTTCCTTCCCTCCCTCTTTGGAGGATACTAGAGGTTGCTTGCTGGAAGCTTTCTAATGACTTGGTGAAAGGCTCAAATATCCCCCTGTTATGGCAATCCACCCCAGGGGCAAACCAAACATGAACATTATAAATTTATTTTATTTTTCACAATTACATGAATGAAGAAAATCACCAAATGACATCATATCATGTTTTTTATAGGTGTATTAACTACATCAAAAAGGCAAAACATAGCACCTTTTCTCAAACAAAGAAAATCGTTTTGTATATTGAAGACTGGTCTTAGAAAAAGATTTAATTTACACTAGGGCAAGAGGTTAGCTTCTGTTTTCAGTCATGTGGCTATTTCAAGAATTAAACATTGTGAATAATATAAGAAATAGAGGTTTAGTCTAAGAAAGGGAAAACATACTTTGCAGTAGGAAAGAGAATTTAATGCTTAAGATTTTTCTTTTCTTTTCTTTTCTTTTTTTTTTTAATAAAGGTGCCTTAGGTAGAAATGCTAGAGTTCAGGTTTTCCTATTTTTTTTCTTTTTGTTCACTTTGGATATTTGACCTCCAAGCAGAGATGACTGAAACTTCTTTCTTTGAGCATCAACCTTTTTAAAAGACATTTTTTTCCTCCTCCCTAAGGGCTATTTGTCTCTTGATAGTATTTTTTACATTTATCACTAAAAGGTAAGCATTTGTCCTTGCACTAAACTCTGGGGTTGCCTGATAAGAGAGAAACTGAAAAGGGAGAAAGAATTAAAGGTCAATATGTTTATTTTGCTCTCAAGTGCATTGGTGTGTGTGTGTGTGTGTTGTGTGTTGCATGTGTATTGGGGGGGGGAGTGGGCTTGAGTGTGTAAGAGAGGGGCATAAATACTTTGGTGGTGCTCTCTACTTATAGCCTCATAAAGTTTGAGCTGCATCAGGACAAGCATTACCATTAGCACAAAGATGAGAGTAAAACTCAAATGGCGATAACTGCTAGCTCAGTGCAGAGCAATAAGTAAATGATACACATTAATATTGCATTCACCCCTTCTCCTTCCCTTGTTGAAGTTAATTGGAAATTTCAATCCATTTCAGACAATCAACACAACTGTCAGTCATTTTACATAGCACAGTTCTTCCAGGAAGAAGAAAATGGAATATACTTAGAGCTCAAGTAAGAGCCCATGTGTCTTAGGATTATTATGTGATCATTATATGACTTACACCCCATAGGCAATTCACAAATTTGCTGCGTGTTAGAATCATCTGGGGAACATTGAAAAACATCCCAATGCCAAGGCTTCTCTGTAGACCTATTAAATCAGAATCTCTGGAGGTTGGACCCATGAATGAGTGTCTCTTAAAGCTCTTTAGGAGAAGTAAAGTTTACCGAACACCTCAATAGGAGACAAACTTATTTCACACACATGAAATAGGAGCAATTCATATGTCAAAAGGAGATTTTATGTATTAATATATAATTTATTTTTATATATTTAAATATGTTTATATAGTTCAATGTATACTTATTCATATATTTAAACACTGAATTTTAAGATAGCAACACAGAGAAGGGAACAAGGCACCTTGCCTCTGCTAGTCTCCTCTGGTGTGGTCAGCTTAGAGTCAGTGAGACATCTTCTATGGGTAAGCTGGAGACTGCTAGCAGTTCCCTTTCCCCAATACCACAAATGTCATCAATCCTTGCTACAAAATCCAGTCATCACAGGCCCTTATTCAGTCTGGAGAGTTGCTGGGAGTTTACAGTACTGCACTGCCCCAGAGTAGAAGCCCAGGTTTCAATGGCAATGCACTGTCTTGAAACCACTCTAAGTGCTAGAGTGTATCTTGCTCTGAAAGCCAGTATCTACTGCCTCTCTCCATCCTTAGGCCCCACTGTTATTCTACTATATTCACATCATGACCCTGGCTGCATGTAGTCTAGACCTGATAGATCAATCAAGACCCTGGCATCTAAATCTATTGGCCACACTTGTCCCCAAGGAACAGTTGGACCTGCACAACAGTAAGGCTGTAGAACAGCCTGCTATCTCACTGTAACCATGCATACCCATTCCAAGATTAATAGTCCAGTGGCTTCCCTGTCTCCCAGAGAGACCATCACATAATTCATCAGTTCTCCATACTATGTGTACTTGCATCAGGACTGACAGAGTGACAGCAGCTCTGCCTACCAGAGACCAATGTATAGTCAATGGATCCAATAATGAGTCTCACAGCTTCTCTGCCTTCCTGAAGAAACCACTGCACAGCTATCTGTTCCACTGTGTGTGCATGGCTGGCCCAACAATCAGCCTGATGTAGCTGTACTACCCAAAAAACCCACTGCATAACTAGACAACTCACCACTTTTCAATGTGCCCAGGCTGAAAACCAGCTAGGCATCTTTAATACTAGAAAAACTGCATGACTGAGGTGACAAACTTTCTCAGGATAATCCATTGAGTCAATCACAGGTATAGCTAGTGAAGATTACAACCAAATTAACTGCATGAGGACCACACTACTGAGTCCATCCAGTATCAAAACCAATATACCAACCTAACTGACATGCTAGATCCATAGATATATAGGAAAAAAGTCTCCATCTATGCAAGCTATTCCATAAACTTGGAAAAAACAACTGTTTCAATCAGGCATAGATTGGCTGATTGGATTAAAAAACACAAGCCATCTATTTGCTGTCTGCAGGAAACACACCTCATGTCAAAAGACAAATTAAAACTCAGAGTTAAAGGTTGGAAGTTAAATTTCTAGGCAAATGGAATTCAGAAGAAAAGAAGGGTTACAATCGTGTTTTCAGATACATGTGGATTTCAAGCAACTAACGTCAAAAAAGACAATGATGGTCACTTCATATTGGTCAAGGGAAAAATACAACAAGAATACATTTCAATTATAAATATTTATGCACCCGATTTAAATGCACCCAGATTCTTGAAACAGACCTAGCTTAGTTTGAGCAATATGATATCCTATAACACCATAATAATAGGGGACTTCAACACCCCTCTCCCAGAGCTGGACAGATCCTCTAAACAGAAATTAAACAAAGATGTTAGAGATGTAAATGAAACTCTAGAAAAACTGTGCTTGATAGATGTATATAGAATACTCCATCCCAAAGATAAAGAATATACATTCTTCTCATATCCCATGGAACTTTCTCCAAAATTGATCATATCCCAGGACACAGAACAAACCTCAATAGAATCAAAAGAATTGAAATTCTACCTTGCAGCTTCTCAGACCACAAGGCACTAAAAGTGGAACTCAACTCCAACAAAAATGCTCAACCTCACACAAAGGCATGGAAGTTAAACAACCTCATGCTGAATGACAGTTGGGTGTGGGAAGAAATAAAAAAGGAAATCATTAACTTCTTTGAATATAACAACAACAAAGACACAAGTTACCAAAACCTATGGGATACAGAAAAAGCAGTCTTGAGAGGAAAATTTATCTCTTTAGAAGCCTACATTCAAAAAACAGAAACAGAGCACATCAACAAACTTACAAGCCATCTGATAGAATTAGAAAAAGAAGAACAATCTAAGCCTAAACCCAGCAGACAAAAAGAAATATCCAAAATTAAATCAGAGATTAACGAAATTGAAAACAAAAGAATTATTCAGAAAAGTAATGAAACAAGGAGTTGGTTTTTTAAAAAAAATAAATAAAGTAGATTAACCTTTGGCTAGACTAACTAGAAATAAAAAAGCAAAATCTCTAGTAACCTCAATCAGAAATGACTGAGGGATTGATCCTTGTGAATGGAATAGTGACTAATTCTCACATAAATTGTATTTAATTTTGACCAAAGTACATTATTTAAACATTAATTTTTAATGAATGTTGTTTAGGATATTGCATCCTAATTTATAAGTAGCATATATTTGTAATTTCCCCTTAATAATAATATATTTTATTCAATTTTAATATCAGGTGTACCCAGATCAAGTAGAATTATTTTGAAGTATTTCTTCTTTTTCTATTGTCTACAAGATTTGGCATGATCTATTTTTTAAAATTATCTGTTACTTTTATTTATAAATATTAGTTGTCTAATTTTTGAGACTTAAAAAAAAAAAGAAGTTAACTGATGACTCCATACTCAACCGCAGAGTCAAAGCATTCTATAATAGACATACTCTTATTTGATAATGTGAATGTTACTTTCTTTGCATTTTTATTATTATTATTGCTTACTATTTTGATGCAGCAATTGTCTGATTCCTTTTCTGAATGTATTTATGTTCGTTCATTCCTTACAAGGTTTTTGTTCTAGTCCTTAGTTTAAACATTGTTGTTGAAATTTAAGCCTTTTTAATTTTGTGAAGGCAAAAATATGGAAACCTAATAAACACATGTAAAAATAAAAAATAAAAAAATTAAAAAGAACAAACAAACAACTGTTTCCCTAGATATGTGGATATCAACATAGGGACATTAGAAACAACAACAACAACAACAACAACAAATAATAAATAAGGAAACATGACACTCCTAAAGAAACAATAAATTTCTAGTAACAGACCTCACAAAAGACATTTAAAAAATGTCTGAAAAAGAATTTCAAATAATGATCTTAAGGAAACTTAGCAAGATGCAAAAGAATACAAGCTATTCAATAAAATTATAAAATAAATAAAATTATAAAATCACCTCAATGAGAAATTTAAGAAAGAGATATATATCGTAAATAAGAAACAAATGAAAACGTTGGAAATGAAGAACTCAATGAATAAAGAGCTTCATAAGCCAATTAGATCAAGCAGAAGAAATAATTTCTGAACTTGAAGACAGATCTTTTGAAAAAACTCAGTTGGGGTGGGGGGGAGAAAGAAAGAAGAATTTCAAAAAAGGAAGTCCACAGTAGTTATGGGACATCATTAAATGAACAAATATTTCTATTAAAGGGTTTATCAGAGGGAGAAGAGATAAAGGCAAACATAGAAAACCTATTCAACAAAATAATAGCAGAAAACTTTCCATCTTGGAAGAGATATAGACATTTAAATCTAGATACTCAGAAGTCTCCTATTGTAGTCAACCAGTTGCTGGACATATAAAACCTACAGGACTAAATAATGAAGAAGCAGAAAATCTGAAAGGGCAAATAGTAAGTGAGGAAATTGAATTAATAATCATCTATTAAAGAAAAGCCCAGGACCGGATAGCTTCACTTCTGATTTCTAGCAACCATTTAAAGAAGAAATAATATAAATCCTCCTCAAATTACTACAGAAAAATTGAAGAGAAGGGAATACTTCCAAACATACTTTAGAAGGTCAGCATTACCCTGGTTCCAAAACCAGACAAAGACACAACAAAAAACCTATAGGTCTCTGATGAACAAAACTAAAAAATTTCTCAACAAGATATTAGTAAACTGGCATTTAAAAGATAATTCACTATGATCTAGTGGGATCCATGTAGGAATGCTAGGATTGTTCAACATCTGTCAACCAATAAATATGATACACCCCAGTAATAAAAGAAAAGACACCCCTCCAAATGACCATTTTAATAGACACAGGAAAAGCATTTGAAAAAATTCAACATTGTTTCATGGTAAAAATCTCTCAACAACTTAAATATGTACCTCAACACAAAAAAGGCCATATATAGCAAACATACAGCTAACATATTGGAAAAGTAAAACCTTTCAGCTTTTAAGATCAGGAATGAGAAAAGGATTTCCACATTTACCACTTCTATTCAACATAATACATGAAATCCTAGCCAAAACAATTAGGCAAGAGACATAAATAAAAGGCATTTGAATTGGAATTGAAGAGGTCAAATTGTTCCTGTTTAAATATCACATGATGTTATATGCATACGCCTTAAAGACTCCACACACAAAAAAAACTGTTATAAATAATTGAATTCAGTAAAGTTGAAAGATACAAAATCAGCATCAATATTATTTCTGTATGCTAATAATAAACTATCTCTGGTTGGCATCACCTGTGGCTGGGTGAGTACAGCGCAGGCCCCATATACCGAGGGTTGTGGGTTCAAACCCAGCCCCAGCCAAGCTGCAACAAAAAATAGCTGGGCATTGTGGCGGGCACCTGTAGTCCCAGCTACTCAGGAGACTGAGGCAAGAGAATCACCTAAGCCCAAGAGCTGGAGGTTGCTGTGAGCTGTGATGCTACAGCACTCTACTGAGGGCAACAAAGTGAGACTCTGTTTCTACATAATAATAATGATAATGATAATGAACTATCTGAAAAAGAAATTAGAAAAAAAAGCTCCTTTGTAATACCTACAAAAAAGATAACTAGGAAAAAACAATGGAAGTAAAAAACCTCTATACTGAAAACTATAAAATACTGATATAAGAAGTCGCAGATAAGACAAAAAAGTGGAATATATCCTCCGTTAATATATTAAAAGAATTATTATTATTAAAATAGCCATACTATGCAATCTACAGACTTAATATAATCCCCATGTAAGTCTCAAATGATATTCTTCACAGAAATAGAAAAAAACAATCCTAAAATTCACAGAGAATCACAAAAACCTCCCAATAGCCAAAGAAATCCTAAGCAAAAAGAAAAAACCCACCACCCTCAGTATATGGGGCCTGCGCTGTACTCACAGCCACATACTACATGATTTCTCATACTACATGATTTCAAAATATACTATGAAGGTATAGTAACCAAAACAGCATGTACCAGCATACAAACAGACATATAGACCAATGGAACAGAATAGAGAATCCAGAAATAAGTCAACCTACTCACACTTAACTGATTTTTGAAAAATATGCAAAAAACACACAGGGGGGAAAATAAAGTCTGTTTAATAAATATTACTGGGAAATTAGATAGCCACATGCAGAATCAACTCAAAATGGATCAATGACTTAAAAATAAAAATCCAAACTATAAAACTACTAGAAGGAAACACAGGAAAAATGCTTCAATGACACTGGCCTAGGTAGGGACTTTTTAAATAAACCCCAAGTTCTCAGGCAACAAAAATTTAAAAAGTGACAAATGGGATTACTGTATATACTCGAGTATAAGCCGAGTTTTTTCAGCACAAAATTTGTGCCGAAAAACCCGAACTAGGCACAAATTTTGTGCCGAAAAAACTCGGCTTATACTCAAGTATATATGGTATGTTAAATTAGCAAGTTTATGCAAAGCAAAGGGAATAATTAACAGAGTTAAAAGAAAATCTACAGAATGGATGAAAATATTTATAAACTGTACATCTGAAAAGAGGTTAATATCCAGAGTCTATAAGTAATTTAAGCAACTCAACAGAAAAATTCCAGTTTCTGATTTAAAACCTAAAACTCAATGAAAATTGGCCCAGTGGGAGTGAGGAGGCGGATATGGGAAAAATCATACCTAGTAGGTACAATGTATAATGTCTGGGTTATAGGCACACTTAAAACTTTGTGTTAAGGAGTTAAAAATAATCCATGTAACCTAAACATTTGTACCCCCCATAATATTCTAATTTTTTTTAAAAAAATGGGCAAAATAGACATTTCTCAAAAGAATACATGCAAATAAATAGCAGTTATGTGAAAAAATGTTCACCATCACTAATCATCAGATAAATGCAAATCAAAATCACAATGAGATACTGCTTCATTCCAGTTAGAATAGGGATTATCAAAAGGTAAAAGGAAAACAAATGTTTGCAAGGATGTGGAGAAAAGGGAACACCTACACACTGTTGGTAAGATTATAAATTATTACAGGCATTATGAAAAAACCATATAAAGATTCCTCAAAAAATTGAAAATAGAACTACTATCTGATCGAGTAATGTCACTACCATTTATGTATTTAAAGAAAATGAAATAAGGATGCCAAAGCAATATCTGCACTTCCATATTTATTTCTAATAGCTAAGATATGCAATCAACTACTTGACCATCAATAGATGAATGAAGATTACATGATATATGTGTGTGTGTGTGTGTGTGTGTGTGTGTGTGTGTATACAATTGGAATACAATGGAATACAATTCAGCAAAAAGAATGAAATTTTATCATTTGCAACATGGATAAACCTGTAGGACATCTTGCTAAATGAAATAAGCCAGACACAGAAAAGACATACCACATTATCTCACTTATATGTAAGACCTTAAAAAAAAGTTTAGACCATAGAAATAAAGAGTAAAACAATTGTTAGCAGAGACTGGGAAAGGGAGGGCTGATGGGAAGATGGGGAGAGGTTAGTCAACTGGTCAGTGGGTACAATGTTAACAGATAGGAGAAATAAGTTCTGGTGTTCTATTACTAGTAGGGAGACTATGATTAACAGTGAGGTATTACATATTGCAACATAGCCAGAAGAGTTAAATGCATGAGGTGATATGCTTACTACCCTTATTTGATCATTATATGACATATGCATGTATGGAAATATTAAATTGTATCCCATAAATATGTACCATTATAATATGTCAATTAAACATTTAAAAAATATGTTCCAATATGGATAAACAGAGAGTTCAATCAAGGACAAAACTTACTCCTCTTCCACAAAAAATACTTGGTGATAGTATAATCCGAATCTGGTAAGGACTTCCTCCACTGATGTCAATATTTCTTGCCCTTTCACTCTGGTTCTCAAAGTGTGGTCACCTGACCAGCTTCATCAGATTACCCCATAACCTATGAGATATTCGAATTCTAAGGTCCTGCCCCAGACCTATGGAATCAGCAAGTCTGGTGGGGCCCAACAATCTGTTTCAACAGGCGTTCCTGGTAATTTTCATGCACTCTAAAGTTTCATGCCTTGGTACGGGGCAGATTTGTTCTTAGCATAGTTCACTACTTGGTAGAAATGAGTAACATGGCCAGAGTAAAGATTTGGAATAACTAAAGCTATTATAGCAGCACTTGCTGTAATGGTAACAGAGAATGCCTTTTCTCTACTTGTTAACAGAAATCAGTATCTGAAAGCAATAGCAGGGATATTAAAAATAATAATAAAGCATTACATTTCAACATAGAATGACCAGCTAATATAAAATTTAGGAGAAACATGGTCTAGGCTGGACAAATAAAAAATTAAAATTAAACAAGTATAGACAAAATCAAGACTTCTTTACACATTCTGGGAGAGGTAAATCTCAGTGAAAGTCATTATCAAAAGATCTTTGCAGAGCGTTTCCTGCTTAGTTTATTGGTTCTCATTTTGGGCTGAACATTTGGAATCATCTGAGGAGCTGAAATTACTGATATTTGAGCCTCTATCAGAGTTTCAGAGATTCTGATTTTATTCGTCTGGAATGCAGCCTGACATTAGGATTTTTAAAAAGCTCTTTGGATGATTCTAACATGCAGCCAAGCCAAATTTAGAAACCACTGCTTAGGCTTTTGAACTGCTCCCTCCTTTGAGCTGGACTTCCCATGATGAGATTTAACCATAGGTGAGGTTTATGTTTCTTTTATTCTCTTATTATAACATAAAATGAACTCACAGCAATCTTTCTTTTGTGAACCTCACTAATGCTTTCTGTGCCTCTGGATACTACTTTAGGCAGCACCCACTTAATTTTTTAAAAAAATATTTTGTAGCATTATAGATTCCTAGGATGTTACAGAGTATTGCATGGGAAACTATGTATTCTTCACACAGCCTCTACAACAGTTGAGATCTTGCATAAATATAACACATTATCAATACCAGGAAATTAGCATTGGTACAGCCCTTAGGGCTTATTCAAATTTCAGCAATTCTGTCTATTCAACAGGGTAGTTTATAAACAATAATAATTAGTCTCACAGTTCTGGGTCTTCTTTATGACACTAATTTCATTGATGAGGATTCTGCCTTTCTCATCTAATCACTCCCCAAAGGTCCCACCTCCAAATATCCTTACACTGGTGATTAGGTTTCAACATATGAATTTTCAAGGGGACACAACAGTGACACCATAGTACATGCACTTAATATTTTTTGTGTGTGCATTTAATTTTACCCCATTTCATATGTAGCTTCATGCGACCATTAACACAATCAAGAAACAAACTATACTATTACATCCAAAGCTCCCCACTTCCTATTCCTTTGTAGCCACCCTCACCATCTGTAATTCCCAGCAACCTCTAATCTCCATCTCTGTAACTTCATTATTTAAAAAATGTTATATGAATATAATCAAGCATTGTTAAATCTTTTGAGGTTGGCTTTTGTTTCACTATTCAGAATGATTTCTTTAAGGTTCACCTTAATTTTAGTATGTATCAATAGTTTGTTTCTTTGCATTGTTAAATCTTTAGAGGTAGCGTTTTGTTTCCCTATTCAGAATGATTTCTTTAAGGTACATCTCAATTTTAGTATGTATTAATAGATTGTTTCTTTTTATTGTCATATAGTATCCTATGGTAAAATTATACCTCAATTTGTTTAAACATTGGCCCACTGAAAGACATTTGAATGGTATTTTTTACACTTGATCTTAGCCAAAAGGCTGAGAAGCAATGAATAGTATTTTTTAAATGTACCCTGTTAATCTCTGACTTTTAATGGATATTTTAGACTATTTACATTCAATGTAATTATTGCTGTGTTAAAAATAAGGTCTACTTTTTTTCTTTATTAATAGTTCCTTCCATTTTTCATTCCTCTGTTTCTCTTTTCTCACTTTCCTGTGGGCTACATGAACATTTCTTAGATTCCATTTTAATTTACTTATAATACTTCAAGCATATTGTTTTCTTAGTGGTTGGTCTAGGTATTACAGTATTCATATGCAATTTATTATAGACTACTGGAATTAACGTTTTATTACTTCAAGCTAAGTTTCAAAACTTTATTCCTACTTGGGTCTTTTAACTTTGCACACTTTGAAAATATGATTTTCTTTAGTATTTTTCTACATACATTGAGAACCACATCACTGATGTCATAGGTTTTGCTTTAACCATCAAGTAAGGCTTGAGACCCTTATAAGGTGAACGGTTATTACATCTACTCCTATTTTTGCCCATTCCATTGTTCATTTTTCTTCTCTGTAATTTCTAGTCTTCTGTTCACATTTTCTTTCTATTTGCAAAATGCCATTCCCAATATATGGTATGTGGGCTTCCCAGTGCCATTGAGTATGAGTTTCAGTTAACAGAGTCTGGACTGTTTACTGCTGCCCAGTGAGGGGTGGAATATCTTGGGTCTATTAGCACGGCAGATTAAGCCTGCCAATGTTGATGGATGTGGGGCAGGAGGATGAGTCCCCACTTAAGCTGTGCTGCTGCTGCTGCAGTAGATCAGTTCCATCTTTACCCCAGAGGTGGAGCAGAAGCTCACTGCTGCTGCCACTACTTTTTATTAGGCCACTTTTGCCCCAAGTCTGGGGTGAGGTCCCACTGAAACTACAGCAGCTGTAGATCATGAGACTGGACCCATTTGCTTAGATCATAATACACAGCCTGAATCTTGCAGCACCTCTGCATGTGAGTCATTGCAAAAGTTTTGAGATACACAAAACTCAAGAAACATAAAATTCGCACAGATAGAAACAAGTAAACAAGTGGAGCCCTCTCAGCAACAGCCATAGGCAAGCTAGTTGAAGCCTACATGGGTGAATCAGAAAGAATGCTGTAGAATGTGTTTCTTGGACCATAACACAGCCTGTCCCAAAACTTTCGTAAGTGACGCACATATCTGTTTTCTAGTGCTGTCCTACAAATTACCCTAAATTTGGTAAATTAAAGTACATAGATATATTATTCTGCAATTCTTTATGTTAGAAACCTGATTCAAATTTCAGTGGGCTGAAATAAAGCTGTTGGCAGGGCTGTATTCCTTTCTGGAGGCTTGAGGGGGTGAATGTGTTTTCTGGTCTTTCCAAGAGGTCATTTGCTGTCTGTGGCTCAAGGCCCACTGTCTCCATTTTCAAAGCAAGCAACATTGCACCTTTCTAACTCTGCTTCTGTTGTGACACCTCTCTCTCTTACTACAGATAAGAATAGCTCTCTGGCTTGGCACCAATAGCATGGTGTTTATGGCACTGGCCATGTGCACAGAGGGTGGCGGGTTCAAACCTGGCCTGGGCCTGCTAAACAACAATGACAACTACAACAAAAAAATAGCTGGACATTGTGGCAGATGCCTATAGTCCCAGCTACTTGTGAGGCTGAGGCAAAAGAATCACTTAATCCTGAAAGTTTGAGGTTGCTGTGAGCTGTGACACTACTGCACTCCACTGAGCGTGACAGTGACATTCTTTCTCAAACAAAACAAAACAAAACAGAATAGTTTTCTGTTTATAAGGACTCATGTGATTAGATTTTTCCCATGGTCTAATCCAGGATAATATCTCTGTTTCAAGCCTGTAACTTTAATGATTTCTGCAAAGTCCCTTTTGCCACGTAAGGTCAACTATTCATAGATTCCGGGGACTCGGGTGAGGATGTCTTTAGGGGCCATAATCCTAAATGAGTGGCCTTGAAAAAATTATTGAGCTCTTCTAGCTTTATTTTTCTCCTACATAAAATGTAAAGAAAAATACCTAGTTTATATCATAAATTTAAAAATGCAAACAGGTATATTAAAGTAACTTGTATAGATAAGATTTCTTTTTCTTTAGGACTTATTCTCACAGTTTATTCACTTAAACAATTATTCTTTTTAACAAACAGAATTAAGGAATTGTAGAGTCCAGGTGCTTTCATATTGTTTGAATTATCTGAGTGGCAATTAACTAAGCATATATATAAAGGCTTTGATTTCTACTCTTGTGTTCTTTATCTTCTAAATCTATAAGCCCTTGTCTAACTCCAGCCAGTAGCATTAGAGCTTATTTTACTATTTAACCTTAGTTCAAATTGAATTCTCTCCATATCTCTATAATGTGTTCAGAAATAAATATGGTTGTGGTTCTCAGCCCTGGTTGCACATTATAATCACCTGGGAAGCTTTTAAAAAATACTGATGTCAAATTCCTACTTAGTGTGGATATTTGGAGAGGGATGTGGGAATGAGAAGTTCTGACTTGTGGTTTCTGGGGCCAAATCATGGACTATGCTGAATCAAATCATGTGAGAGATGATTTCAAAAGAGCAATTTGCCTTTCATGACTAATACTCTTTTTCCAATGTACTTGATTTGTGCTGATATGAAAAGAATGAGCAGTTTGACACACTGGATTATATCCCTATGTGGTAGAATTAGAGTAGCTCAGAGCAGGTATCTTCAGATGCCCCATTATTTTCTCCTGCTCCCAGCCTCGTGGACTGGATGGGTGACTTTTACCCTCCACATTGTTTTGCCTCCAAACTCAGCAAGTCGAGTCTCCCAGTGATGAACATAGACTTTCCATGGAACACATGTGGAGTGTAGGTTAATTCCAGACTTATCTCATGTGTTAGCTGAAGCAGATAGAAGTGATATTGTACTTTCAGCATTCTTTTCTAGTCAGTTGTATAAAGAAGACAAATTTTTATCTTTTTAGGTGAGTGGGCAAATGGGCTCTTCCTTTTCATTGCCCTGTATATGCAAAGTAAAGGGTAGAATACTGTCTTTGAAAAGAATCAACTAGTTCAAATAAATCAGATTCCCTTCTGAAAGAGGAAGAACCTGAGGCTGAGATGATTAATTTTACATGTCAACTTGGCTAGCCAGGATGTTCAGGTAGTCAGACATTGCCTCTGAGTCTTTCTGTGAAGGTGATTTTGGGATGAGATTAACATTTAAATTGTCTTGGAGTAGAAGAAGTTTTGCCCAGTATAATGTTTGTGAGGCTGACCAATCAGTTGAAGGACTTAAAAGAACACAAGCTTGGCCTCCCCTTGGCTTGAAGCAATTCTGCCATCAGACTGCCTTTGTACTTCAATGGCTACTCTTACCAGCATCTCCAGCTTGCCAGCCTACCCTGCAGATTTTGGATTTACCATATCTCCACAGTTACATGAACTAATTCTTTAAAACAGAGCTCTCTTTTTATGTATATACACATCCTGTTTGTTCTGTTTCTCTGAATAAATCCAACTAATAAAGCAATCCATACAGGTAAAGGGATGAGTCCAAGTTCACCAAGGTAGAAGGTGGTAAAGTGAGAACTAGAACTTTAGTCTCATGACTCATTTATACACAGTCTCACATGAACATTAATCTATGACCATGGTCAGCAAGCTATGGCCCACTGATCAAATTCTACTTGCTGCCTAATTTTGTAAAATAAGTCTTATTTGAACATAGCCACACTCGTTCATTAATAAATTGTATTTTTCTATTTTTATGCTAAAACAGCAGAGTTGAGTAGCTCTAACAGAGAAGTATGACCTACAAAACCTAAAATATTTACTATATGACTTTTCACGAAAAAAGTTTGCTGATGCCTGCACTAGGATGTCATCTGGTTTCTGATCACACTAAAGGGAATAATTTACTGTTATTGGATAAGATTATCAAGCTCATACCCTCCTTAAGGCAATGATCTCTTAAATGTTCACCCTTCCAGGTTGTCAAACTGGGGAGATCTGGCTCAGAAGGCAAAGGTATCTCTTTCTAGGTCTGTCCAACTCATGCTGGTCCCTGACTGTGGTTCTCAGAACCTAACAATTTTGACCACATAACACTCATTCCTCCCTAGCTCTGTCTTCATATATTTGATAATCTGTTCCTTATTCTCTCCTGGATGACCTGTTCCATGGACTGATAGTGGAGTAACATTTTGTTCCATATAATTTTTCCTTGATATTATCTATCTTTTTATAGGTCCTATTTTGCCCAGTCATACTCTGTCTTCTGCCACTACTAATAAAACCTCATTTTGTAGAATGAATTTGGCTCAATGCACTGAATTATCCATTTAGAAGCCATATGTGGCCTTTGACTTAGTTTTAGCACAGAAGTAAAACTCAGATCAGTGTTCATATTTAAATCAACCTACTTGAACAGAAACTTTTTTCAAAATTTACTTTACTACACAAGTAATTTCTATTTTTACACTGATGACAAAAATATAATTTTTTTTTGAAACAGTCTCACTGTCACTCAGGCTAGGGTGCCATGGCATCACAGCTCAAAGTAACCTCAAGTTCCTGGGTTCAAGCCATCCTTTTGCCTCAGCCTCTCAAGTAGCTGGGACTACAAGAATGTGCCACTACGCCCGGCTATTTTTTCTGTTTTTAGTATTGATGGGGTCCCACCCTTGCTCAGGCTGGCCTTGAACTCCTGAGCTCAAGCAATCCATCTGCCTTGCTCTCCCAGAATGCTAGGATTACAGGTGTGAGCCACCACACCTAGCCAAAAGCATAATTTTTATTGCTTAAATTATTTGGAGAATTACCTCGAGCCTTTATTTCAATTAACACTATAATATGGAGATGAGATTATTTCATTATATTATTTCTAAAATGTTGAGTTGGGCTTTAAACTTTGGACAAGAGTGAGCAAAAAAGGAATTAAAAAATTAATAGTGGGAAAGACTTGTGATGGCGTAAAGACTTAAGGATTAGATTTTGAGTTTGGGTCATATTTGCTAATATTATACTTTTTGTTAGACTATTTTAATGCAGAAGTTAATCAAAATGCCATTTTAAACAAATATATATCTATATAAGTGTAGAATTCATCTTAGAACTACAGCCTTGGACTTGTGACTCCAGCTCTGTCTTCTTTTAACCATGCCTGCTGAGTTTTTGTCTAACTTTTGACATTAAGTAAAGGTGTCAGCTTTTGTTCTGTTCCGTAGTATCCAACTTGGTAATTCAGAGTAAGGGGATATAATGCTTGAAATCCTGACTCTAAAACTTACTTGATAAGTAATCTTGTGCAAATCATCTCTTTCTGTGTCAATTTTCTCATCTATAAAATAGAGATAATTATACTACATCTCTTAAGAAGTTTCTGTGAGGGTTAAAAGAGAAAATCCACATAGGGTGAGAATTTACCAGTTCTTAAACATGGTAAAAAAATATAAAGAAGAAAACAAATATTAGCTATTATAAAGTTTCCATTATTCCATGGATAATAGAGACTACTTTATGTAGGGATAGAATTTGTATTATGTATGTACATTTCATATCTATGTCTGTGTCATGTGTATGCATTTATATTATGCACTATTTCTTTTCTTTTCTTTTCATAGATAGGGTCTCACTCTTGCTCAGACTGATCTAGAACTCCTAAGCTCAAGCAATCTGCCTGCCTAGGCCTCCCAAAATGGTAGGATTACAGGCATGAGGCCACTATGCCCAGGATATTTTATGTTAATTCAATTGAGCAGCCACATTTATGTCGAAACATGTCCTCTGTGTCTCCCATGTACAGAAATGTTGCTACAGTTATCTATTGCCGTGTAACAACTCCAAACTTAGTGATGTATACAGAAAAATAATTTGTGCACAGCAATTCAGACAGTGCACAGTGAGGATGTATTGTCTCTTCTCTATGGTTGCTGTCTGGACCTTCAGCTCATGGGGATTCAAACATGTGGAGTGAGATCATGTAGATACTTATCATTCACATGTTTGGCACTTTACATGAGATGACTGAAGACTGGGCCCACCTCAGGCTGTGCTATACACAATTGCCCATGTGGCTGGAAATTCTAATAGTTTGGTGAGTAGGTTTTAAAATAATGGCCCCAACAAGGAGTGTCTGGAGAACAACCATTCTAGGAGAATAAAACAGAAGCTGCTTGATCGTCTATGACCTAGTATTAGACATGACATAGTACCCCTTCTATTATACTCCATTGTAGACATTGGAGAACTTTGTTTGATAAAGAGTCAGATAGTATGTATTTTGGGTTTTGAAATCAATACAGTCTCTGTTGCAACTACTTAATTATGCTTCAAAAAGTCATAGACAATATGTATAGTGATGAACATGATTGTGTTCCAATATTCACAAAAGCAGGCAATATCTGGATTTGGTACACTGGCCACAGTTTGCTGACTTCTGCTTTATTAGTTAAAACCATAAAAAGCTCACCCACATTCAAGGCAAAAAGACATAGGCTCTACCTCCGGATGAGAAGAATGGCAAAGCATTTGGAACCCTGTATTAAAGCCACTACCTATGGAAGGGTTGTATGGGTCTGTCTAGGTACTCTTTTCCTCATTTGCACTGTGGAAAGTAAGTATCAGAACATCTTGCCAAGTTCTCTACAAGCCTTGTCAAAGATAAAGTTGAAATATGAAGTTAATGACGAATTTCAAAACAGTGACTTTATTTAATTCATGATTCCATGTAATATACCTCCTCATACTAAACATGCCATAAAATAGTTTTCAAAAAAGTAATGGCTTGCTGGGCATGATGGCTCATGCCTGTAATCCTAGCACTCTGGGAGACCTAGTGGGTGGATAGCCTGAGCTCACAAGTTCGAGACCAGACTGAGCCACAGCGAACCCTCGTCTCTAAAAATAGCTGAGTGTTGTGGTGTGTGCCTGTAGTCCCAGCTACTTGGGAGGCTGAAGCAAGAGAATCACTTAAGCCCAAGTGTTTGAGGTTGCTGCAAGTTATGACACCACAGTACTCTACTGGGGGTGACAAAGTGAGACTGTCTCACAAAAAAAAAAAAAAAAAAAAAAAAAAAAAAAAATAACAAAAAAAGCAAAAAATCAAAGAAAAAAAAATAATAAAAAAAAAAAAATAATTTGTTTGATTAATTTTTGTAGACGGCCG